>BGPR01028151.1:0-20169 GCA_013235015.1 Araneus ventricosus | reverse complement strand
AAAAATCCAAGATGGTTGCAAATTTTTAAATCCAATATCTCGAAAACTATTAAAGCTAAAACAAAAATAAAAGCATGCACTTGTAGGGAACTTTGCGCTCTTTAATTTGCTGACTACATGTTATTTAAAAATTCCAATAGATTTCGAGATATTCAAGAGAAACTAAAAAAGGGGGATGAAATCCAAGATGGAGAAGACTTTTCGAGACCCATTATCTGCGAAACTATTAAAGCTGGCAGAAAAATAAAAGTATATATCTGAAAGGAATTTCACACTTTTTAATTTGTTGAATCAATTAAGATTTGAAAATTGAATACTTTTTGAATTATTCAGAAAAACTAAAAAAGGGGGAATGAAATCCAAGATGGCGGCAATCTTTGAGACCCATTATCTGGTAAACAATTAAAGCTGGAAGAAAAATATAAGCATGTATTTGTAGGGAATTTTACGCTCTTTAATTTTTTAAATCAATTGTAATTCGAAAACTCAATAGTTTTCGAGATATTCTGGAAAAACTAAAACAGGGGGATGAAATCCAAGACGGCGCCGTGAGCTTACCCCCCAGGACCGGGGACTTTTCGTATGTTTATCAGAAGCCCCTAAAGAACATGTGCACCAATTTTCAAAACTATATGATTTAATGTTTTTTTTCAAACCCTTCGTTGACTGGACTAATAGCCTCAGAAATTTAAATGTAAACACCTCTCCCCCTGGCGAGGTGTTTACATGAACTCGAATAGCATTTGTTTTTGACTGTCAGTAAATGACTGATTTACATTGTTTGCCACTGGTGTTTCATTCTAATTACGAAAAAAGATCAGCAAATTGTCGCCTGCAATAAGAATTATCAAAATAAAAAAAATTCAGGTTTAGAATCAATTTCCCTGACTTTTCCTGGTCTCCCGAAATTCCCTGACTATTCCCAGTTTTCCCGGTCAGGTGGCCACCTGGTTTACAAAAATTTCATTGGAATCATCCGTTTTATCTTATCACAAATGAAAAAATAAAACACCTGGAAATTAATACTACCAATTTTTAGATTCATCAAAGCACCAATCCAGCTACAGCCTATTAACAAGTGAATTATTCAATAATGACAAAAAAAGAGAGCAAACTTGGGCAGACTTCGATCTGATACTTTAACCCGAGGTTACATGAAGAGCAAAATATAATTCGTTTTAATATCCCGAGATTAGCACTTTTGGACGATTTTACACCGGAAAGGGGTGTCGGGCAGTGAGTAAGACGAGCGCATTTCCGGAGTTCTTTATGAGATTACACTAAGTAAAATGTAAACATCTCCCCTTCCATTCTTCACTTTCCTTGTATTTTAGTGAAAATAACTCCGACTGGCACATACGCAAAGGGTTTCGGAATCCGAGAACATACTATACGTCTTATTACAATATTTCAAAGGGTGAGTAATTTAATACTAAAAATTAGTTGTTTTGAGAATTTACACATTAAATGTCAGAAGTCAACTTTCCTTTGATAACCTACTTATCTATTTTTGAATAGTTTGAGTAGCACCGAAGGATTATCTATAACAGGGGTGATTGTGACTTCATGAAAAAAAAAAATCTGAAATTTTAGCAGGAAAATTATGTGTAAGGAACGGATATGTATTCATTCATTATGGTGCAGATTCAACTTTTGCATGCAATTTTTAATATGCTTTTTTCATATAAGAATTTATTGATTTATTTTGCCTTAGTTCATGAGTTTGAGGACAGAACTGGGGAAGGGGAGGGGAAAAAAAAAAAAAAAAAAAAAAAAAACTTATGGGGGTGTTACTCCAGATTGGCAAGTCTCTTTCTTTTCCATTATTTATTTACTCTTCGAATACCGGCAGATGCCGAGCCCGATTACATAATATCGTGTGCGGGAGAATTGGAGGCGCTCATATTGAATATAACCCTTCCAACTTAAAAAAAAAATTTAGTTTTGATATTCAATCTGGGATTTCTTTATGATCACTTAAAAGAGTTTTATTATGCTTGCTGAGTAGAATATTTTTCAGTTTCATTGGCTATTTTTACAATCTATATATTTACGGCAAAAATTCGGCTACAGATCATACGTTTTTTTTTAAATCATCAATGTAAATTAAAATCTTCATATGTTTTCTAAATACAATGTATGGAAGAGACAGAAATATTCTTAAAAATTATATTTAATGCGCATTTTAAAATGGCAAAAACTAATTATTTGGAAGAAAAAATTTAAAATCTAAAAAAAAAAAAAAAAATCCCAATCTACCCCCCCCCTTTTCCCCGTCACATTCAACTATCCGGACTTTTCAGGTATCCGGAAATCGATGTTCCCCGAACATGCTGGTTAGTTAAGCTTTTACTGTAAAACATTTCTTCCTACAACTCCGTAGTAAGGATTATAACTTGTGTAGTCCCTAATAGAAGCCGTAATTGCGTAGAAACTATAGAGAATCAGTAGTAGTTTGAGTCTTTGTCACTAATTAAATAAAATAATTAATTAATTAAAAATAGATTTATCAGAAAATACCAGACTTCCGATATTAAGGATGAAGAAAATACCGGAACACAATCAGCCCTGCTACAACAGTTAACCCAATAGTAGCATGCTGTGGATCTGGCTTAAAAGCACTTTTTCTTGTTCTTAATCATATTTTGTCATTTTGGTAGTTATCTAGACTTCCTCTATGATAAGCCAAGAAATATCTGCTTAAGCTATAGGATATTATTCCATTCTTATTTGAATTTTTCAAAAGTACTTAAAATTGGTTATCAATAATGTAAATTTTGCATTTTAAATAAATAAATCATGCCATATAAAAACTGCACCTCTAATAAAAAGGAAGAAAGAAAATTATAACCTACTTTTAATGAATTTGTAGAGATGTTAATTGTTGTTGATGTTTTTTGTGAAGAAGCCATATTACCCCATTTACTTCTTTTACTCTTGGGCTCATCATCAGATGCTACCCTCTGACTACGACCTGTTAAAAAAAGGGGGTTAAATTAATCCATTGCACTTGTATTCACATTCAGGCATAATTAAGACAAAATAAAGCAATAAAAGCATATTAAATGGTATTGTTCAATTTGTACTTCATAGTTGCTAGAATATTAATGAAGAAGTACAAGAATTTAAACTGGACTATTAACCAGAAAGAAATTCTGACCTGCCGAAGCATGCAGAAGAAAAAAGAAAAAACTGAACAGCAAAAAAGTGCTCTATAAAGACTCAATCATGACTGTCAAAGACTCTCCATCATCAATCAAAAATACGAGAACAAGTTCACTAAAAATTTAAAAAATGCCACTCTGGAAGTCGCAAATATACAGAGCCAACAACATACATCCACCCAACTGGACTATTAGCAGTTCAACACAGAAGAATCACGATTACTCATTACAACTACGGGCACTTCCTTGTTAAAGCGGCCACAAAGATTGAATCACCAAGCAAACCGAGATATATCACCAAGATGGTGGTAAAATCTTGCCAAAAATGTTTGCAGCCCTATAAAAATGTACATGTAGCCACGTTTCTTTTTTTGCTTGCATACTTACGTGTTGCTTTTGTTCTTAAATTCAAATTGGTTTTAGAGAAATATTACTTGTTTTTTGTGAATAAAGCTAAATTGGAACCGGGCAGATTAAACTTTAAAAAAAAACCATGGCTTCGTTAGCGGAGGAAGCCGGAACATAGCAGCTTTGCCAGATCACTGAACTTAGTGAAATCTGAAGGTTGCCAAGTAAGCTTGGTGGCTGCTTTAACAAGGTAGTACCCAACTAAGAACAATTAATAGCCAATGGCAGGTTTCACTACCTAAGCCTTAATACTGCCAAAAATAAGTTAAATTAGCTGAAACTTCTAATATATGGCAAAAGAAAAGACACAAGAATGAACTTACTTGATAAAATAATTTTCCTTGAAACATACTGAGTACGGATGGGAGCACTGATAGGCTAGAAAAAGAGAATTTTTATTAAGCTATCGTAGAAACTCTAATGATCTAAAAACATTAAAAATTAGATTCATAAAGATGGGTACCTCTTTCTGATTTCCTTCAATTGATTCAGAAGTTTCAGGTTTCTCACTGAAAGATAAATTATTTAAATAACGATTTAAATTATCTAACTTTAAAAAAAATTATCTAGAGTTTCACCATTTCTCATTAACAAATTATAATTAGAGATCACTGACGAATAACACTGCAGAAATTTTCAAAATAAAACAAGCATTTAGGTATAATCAGTTGAAATAAAAATACATGCATTTGAAGTGAGGGATAATTACGCCTGCCTTTTAAAAAACATTAAATACATTTTACTCATTATATATTTGATTACTATTATAATAATTTTTATCTTCATAAGCAATGCCTTTGAAAATAAACATAGGGTCAGGTGGGGTAAAATGGGTAGAAAATACCATACTTTTAACTTTTCATTTAAAAAATATTGTCAAAAAATATATATATTACTTTTTTAAAACCTTTATTATTTTTTTCTATACATTACACATCTTAAGAGTAAAATTAAGCAAGTTTCATTAGTAATTTGATATATATATATGTTTGCTGGGATAGTTTTTAACCATATGTTTTGTATACCCATTTTACCAAACCCAGGTGAAAATGGTTATACTGTGGGGTAAATTGGGTATGTAAATCTGACACAGTGGCAAATGTAAATATATATTTGTTGCAGTACAGTGATATAATAACGGTAAAAGCCCGATTTAAATAATTTTTTTTATTAATTTATTTAAAAAGGCTCAAATTATACAGTAAATTTGGTAAAAAAAAAAATAGGTCCCCCCCCCCCAACATATGATTATGTATATGTTATTCCTCAAAAAAAAAAAAAAAAGTTATTAAACTGTGGCTCATTCAAAATTTTTATTACTTGATCATCTTTAATATAATCCGTATCATCTACAGCCAGAAAAATGAAAGTTGCCCATCTTAAATTTTTCAAATTATTTCATTTTATAGTTATCTCCTGCAACAGCCACAAGTTTGCCAATGAATTCTGGCTTACTTTTTTCCCTCGAATAAATGCCCAGGCACCTACTGTTAGGCTTTGTCTCACAGCTGTATTTTCTCTAATATCATTTCCAGATACTTCTTCTGGAAGAAATACATTGCTATTTTCTCTTTCAATTTTTAACCTTTCTATTACATCTTCACTTGTTAAAATTTCACCAGCCCTTTTCTGCACACAGTTGCATTTTTGCTTTAAATTATTCATGCATACAGTTGTGAAATTTGAAGCTTTTGGTGATATTGCTGACAATTTTGAACAATTTCAAATCTTTGTATGTTGAAGAAATTGTACTTTGTACAACTCTTGAGTTGGAGACAGACAGGTTCTGAGAACTTGAAGGCATATCAGAGAAAACAAAAACATCTGGTTGCAAACTTTTGGTATCTGCCAAAGAAAGTGTTATTTTGTATGGAATTACTTTTAGGTTTTCAACTATACACTTTAGATCCCTCTGATAACATCTTGCCATAAATTTTAAAGATTGAGCAATTATGTGCTCCTCTTTCATGAGAGAAAACTGGTAATTTTCCTGATTACATGCAGGATTTTTTAAAAACTAGATATGATACGAATAATTTATGTTTCATTAATTTTCATTTTATCATAAATGAATTATTTATTTACAGAAAAAAAAAAATGCTGTATCTATCCCACACAAGATGCAGAATGTTAAGCATAACCATATACCCATTTTCTAAATGAGATTAATTTTTTTTTTCTCCTTGGCTGCAAGTTGAAGCAGTAGTAGAAATGTAAAAGATATTATGCCAGTATAATAAGAATTCTTCAATAATCTGGACCTGGCAGTGAAAGTTAACACACAGCATAAACTTGTCCACTTCAGTTTAATGCGTTACCGCCCACTTATAAAGAAACAGTGAAAAAAATCAGTTGAGGAATGGAAGTCACAACAGCTAACTATAATCTCCAACTCAAAAAACTAGAAATATAATTAAAAATCTGTTGTTTTATAAGCCATATATTTTGACAACCCATTTTAACCCCACATGACCCTATATTTTAATTTTTCTAATTAAAAAAATAGTATGAAAATTTACAACAAAAGAAACGTTTTTTTTTTCTTAAAATTAATTACAAAAGAATGCCTACCTCTTAATTTCCTTTTCCTCTCTCTTGCTTTGGGAAGAAATAACAACATTGTCTCGTTTAATTTTTAGCTTTTGTTTTACAGGCTCTTTTTTGACAATTGTTATGTTACCTTTTTTAACAGCACCAGGAATATCACTTTCAGAAACGACAGTTTTAGCAGGCTTTGTTTGATGTTTAGAAGTATCCAAGGAATCACCATCTTGTTTATTAAAACTAATTTTAGACCTTTTTGGATCAGGGCTTTTTTCCCTACTCCTGCTCCTGGAATCCCGACCATCCACGGAACTTTGACTTTCTTGTCTAGTACGTTTGGTCAATGCAGCTGAATCTACACTTGATTCATCTGTGCTCACTTTTACAGCTTGAATTGGAGTACTTTCCCGACTTCTACTCCTTGAAGTTTGGTTATCATCTGAATTTCCACTTTCAGGCTCCTTTTCTTGTCTACCTGTCTTTGATGGAACCACAGAATCACTTGGTGGTTCATTTGGTTTACATTCAACAGGACTATGTTCCCGACTTCTACTTCTAGACTTGGAACTTCTACTTTTAGATTCTTCTTGAGACATAAGAGTTTTTCTAGCATCAGCAGGTGATTCAGACTTATGCTTAATTTTGTTTTCAGAAGGACTTTTTTCCCTACTTCGACTTCTAGAACCTTCTGAACTTTCATGTCTTTTTGTTTTAGAAGTTTTAACTAAATTGGCTGAATCTGCATCTTGTTCAAGTGACTTATTTTTTGAAGATTTATTAACTGGACTGCTATCTCGACTCCTACTTTTAGAGCCTTCATCTTCTGAGCTTCTATGCTTGTGTTCTCTTATCTTTTCACTTTCAACTGTTGGGAAAGCTTGTGGTTCACTAGAGTGAATTTTAGATTTCTTTTTAATTGAACTATCTTCACGAGATGGACTCTTAGGAACTTTATCACTATCTGAAATCTCAGCTTTATGGCTTGTTTCCTTTTGCTTGTCAGATTTTTCAGCTGGCTTACTTTTAGATTTTTTCTGAATAGGACTACTATCCCTACTCCTACTTCTTGAATTCTGATCGTTGTCTTTACTTCTTTGTCTCCCATGTTTGCTAGTTACTGAAAATTCAGAATGATCATCTGATCTCTTGACCAGTTTCTTTTTAGCTGGACTCCTACTTCTAGAGCTCGGAGTACCTTCTGAACTATCACGTTTATGTTGTCGATCCTTCTGTCTGGTAGAACGCCCTTTTCGTTTTGAACTTCGTGATGGACTACTGCCTAAACTTGAGCTGCTAGATTTATCACTTTCCGAGTCACTTCCCTTTTTCCGGTCTTGCCGTTTTTGCTTAGTTTCCCTGGATTTATCTTTCCTTTTCTGAACTTCCTCACCAGAATCTGAGCTACGATCACTTTTACTATCATTAGACACTGATCGTGATTTTCTACGGCTATGAACAGCTTTGTGACTTTTAGAATCTATACTGGATTTACGAGTTTTTCGGTCACCTTCTTTTGATCTCGAACGAGAATCCCTGTGACTACGAGATACTTTACGAGTATCTGAGTCTTTTTCATGCTTTCGAGTCCTCCTATCTTTTTCTTTTGATCTTGATCTAGACTCTCTACGACTGTGAGGTTCTTCCTTTAACTTATGAGCCCTTTCTCTGGATCTCGATCTTGAATGCCTATGAGAAGGAGAATCTTCACTAGACCTAACAGTTCTTTTACTCTCTTTGGATTTTGATCTAGAATCTCTACGAGTAAGCAAATCACCTTTGGACTTTCGAGTTTTTCTATCACTTGCATGTACTTTAGATCTTGAACTTTTATAGTCACTTTCCTTCTTTTTAGATTGAGATCTAGATTCCAACAACTTGGAATCATCTGAATTAGATTCTTTTGATCGCTGTGTAAGCTCATCTGACTTTTCACAACTTGAATTATTATCTGGACTACACACTTTCTCAGAAGAATCGCCTTTTGAATCTGACTTTTCACTACTTCTTTTACTGCTTTTAATATCAGTAGAATCTATACCATTTGAATGAGTTTCTTCTGTATTATTTACAGAGTCACTTTCAACAGAATCAGATGTGGACTTAGGTTTCACATTTCCTGGGCTTTCAGGTAACTGGATGTCCATAAGCGAATAAGGCACCTATATTGAGAAAAGGGGAAAAGTTTAAATATTTAATTTATTATAGCACATTTTTTGTGAATAAAATTTAGCTCAACCCTTTGTGGCGCAAGGCATTCAATTTTTTGAAATAAACATCATGAATGGGTTTAGTTAATTGTCTAGACATAGAATCTAAAAAAAAAACCGGATTAATTCCAAGGGGGGCGTCCCCCTTTGGGGACCCCCCCCCCTCATATGAGAACCCTCTTAGATACAGCTACCTTGATACACTCAAAAAATATTGCTGAATCTTACAGAAAATCATAAATTAAAACTTCAAGGATATTGGAAGAAACTTTTTGAGTTAACTTGCTAAAATTGTAAATGTCCGGAACTGAAAAAAATTCTCATCACTGAGTTAAGGAATTTCCCCAAACTTTATCTCTAATAATTCCTATTCCGAAACGAAATTTCATACGGTTGCTATATACATTCTAAAAGGAGTACTATTAGCCCTATCCCAAACCTATTATTTTCCATTTATAGTTAAATTTAACGGTTGAGAAGCGAGTGAAATTAGGTGTGCCATCAGCTGGAATACTGAGCCGCAAAGGGTTAAGGAAAGAGCATTAAGATTTTTAGCAGATATTGCTCATTAGAAGAAGTAGACAATTATTTTCAACCAGTTTCATTAAAATAATGAAATTTTTTTCATCATACTTAAAAATTATTTTTTGATTTTCTACAGCACAGCAAATAAAAACAAAGAAAAAAAGAGAGAGAGTATAAAATGCTATGTTATCCTGTTTAATACCGTAAGATTCTGGAGAAAAATGTATGAAAATGCTTTGATGTGAAAGAAAACTATTAAAATCACTTAACACCCTTATAAACAGATAATTTATAGCCTAACAGATACCAAGATGGAAATAATGGAAGAAATAACGCAATCAATATTATATACTGTGAAACTCTAGTGATTTAGTTCAATTGCTTAAACATATGAGTTATAATTCTCATTAGGATGATTTTCAGAAATTGACTACAAAAATATTTAATGAAAATATGAACCTCAACAAAGCAAAAAATGTCTCTATTCATTTATTATAAACTTTTACTTCTAACGGCTTTTTTTTACTCAAGAATAATTAAAAGCACATGATGTATTTTTTTCATTTATTTAAGAATTTCACTAATTAAGTATTACAGCCTTTCAGTTAATCCAAACAATAAAACTTTTCAGCTTTTTGTACAATTATCAATATTTGTTACCTTTTCTTTAGGTTTACGAAACCAATCATTAACATGGTACTTTTTAAAAGATTTATAATCATGTAATTGAAGGGTATAATAGTTGTTAAATAATCCTATTTTATTTCTAAACATCTAAAAATAGAAACATTCATTGTCAAAAGAAATGGCATTAAATTGATAAGTTCCTTGCACAATGAGAAATATTACTGTAGCAGAGATAATACAGTTTGCTAGCTCTAAACATGTAACAAAATGGACCAGGTATTTAAATTTTAGTACTTTTAAACAGATACTTTCATAAGTTTATTTTGGTCCATGAAATTCATTTTGCTAACCACTTTTTTTAGTTGACTGTTTCAGAATGCTTATTATAATTTTTTTTTCTTAAGTAAAGATAAATAGATGACATGAGAGATAAAATTATAGAAACAGGTTAAAGTATACCTTTACCACATTTAAGGAGAAAAACTTATAGCATGCTTCATAACTTCTTTGATTAGACAATTTTATTAAATTAAAACGTCTTACTGTTTAATCCACTAAAATTTTAAATTACAAATCAAGATTATGATATAATGAGGCCAGCTAAGTTCCAAGCGGAAATACAGATTCTAATAATTTTATGACATTTTCATCACTATTCTGAACTTTGAAACTTAAATAACACTATTAAAATTGGTATAATCATTAAAATTTTCAATACAGTTCACCTGTCATTTAAAACATATATATATTTTTAATTTACACAAAACTGGCATGCTTTTTCATTATAGCTTAAAAAGCAAAAAAAGAAAGTAGGGAATAAAAGCATAAACAATATCAAATTACATTTTTGTTGTTTTTATAAGCTTTTATTCAGCTTGAGTGTCTTATCCTCAAATCTCGAGATCGATTTCTTACCCACTTCCAATCGAGCTACAGCTTCGAATTTTAGCACAGTAAGGTTACCGGAGACAAAACAATATTATGCAAAAAAAAATTTGCAATCTATACCTATTTTAAACCTAACAAAATAATATTAAAATTTTAGCCCTATATTTGGAAGGTGGTAACATCACGTTATGTAGGGTTGTAAGAACATCCGGCGCTGAACCAATGAATGCCACAGCTCATGTTTCTATGCGTCTTGGGTTTACTTTCTATTAGAATTCGCAAACAACCAGAAGTATTTTTTTTTTTTTTTTACTTTGTGTACGCCAAACGTTTCGCATTCAAAGCAAAAAGAGAAAGTTGTGTAGATCAATTCTCTTTTTTTTCCCTATTACATTGTTGATAATAATTGTAAGTTATCACTTAATATATTACTGATTTATATTTCAGAAAGTTAATGCCATTAAATCATTTTAAAAATGCAATTGTACATATGTATATAATAATTTTAATATGTGTTTTATATTGGAGAATACAATAATTGATTTTTTTTTACTATGCCTAACATGAGCGTATTCGTGTCAGCCGTTACTAAAAAGTAGAAAATAAAATAAAAAATTTAAGGTATAAGCTTTTATTCAAAATGCACTTTAAATAAGAAAATATGTTTATGCATTATAATTTCGTCGAATTGAACTCAAAAGTAAAAAATATTTTTTCTGATTGCAATAAAATGCATGGTTCGAATAAAAGCATGGACGTCTTACATATCACCTTATATTTTGTGCATATTTTCTTAAACAAATGGGATATTCCTAGAAGGTAAAGGTACCCACGCTTTTATTCGAAGCACGCATTTTATTGTAATCAGAAAAATTATTTTTTAATTTTGAGCTCATTTTGAATAAAAGCTTATACCTTAATTTTGTTTATTTATCTTTAAATATTCATATAATTTACCTAAGAAACATTTATATATAAGTTAAAACCAAATCTATGCACAATAAATCATGACATATTAACTTTAGGAATAATGAAAGCAAATATAGAATTAAATACGAAGATTTTATTTCCTACACAGCCACTCCATTTTATTTATTAAAAATGTCTTAAATCATGCTAATTTGATGTTGAGAATTTGAAATTCAATTTAAAAAAAGCATTTAATTTAACCTAGTATGCAAAAATTAAGTCACTGAAATTTACTAAGAAAATAAGTTTCTTTTAGAAAAAAACTGACAGCTGAACAATGGAAAAGAACAAGATCCAATCAAATCATAATTTAGTTTATTCATGCCACTCAGGAAAAACCTTTTAAAGTAAAGAGATAAAATAAAAAGAAAGAGATTAAGTTAACTAAATTTAGCCTCTATCTATAATACCTTTAAAAACGCATACAAATTAAAATTTTCCTAATTGTAGGCATCTAGGATCAGCAATTTAAAATGGTAAAAATTGATTTAATAATCCATAAGTCAAAAAATAATTAAATTATTTTTAATATGCAGACAGCAGATAGATAATCTGCTCACAGAAACAATTTTTCAATGTTTACGTATGGAGAAGTCATTATCAATCCTTTCACTGTCATAGGCAAACACAAACAGAATTAATAAAACAAACATTATTTTGAACAATCCAAACTATAATTTTTATAAAAATCGACCAATAATTTTTTTATGCATCTTTCCATTTTAGTGATGCAGTAAAATTAGAATGCACAGAGCAGTTTGCATACATTTATATGTTTTAAATAGTGATCAGTAATTTGTAGATATAAGCAGTAGTTAAATGTTACAATTAAAATATAATTTATTACAGCAAATCTCCAGTTAAATGAAATGCCTCTAAAAAGAAAGAGAGAGAAACATGCACGGTACTGCACATGGGCGAGACTTTTTTGCAACAATATCCCACTTTTTTCTTTTAATCCTCCTCAAAAAGGTCAGTGATTAATTTTACAATGCTAAAATTAATGGGTATTAACAATATTAATTACTATATTGTTTGCCTCGCTCAAACTTGTAGGTGTGAATATTGCGTCTGATGGAGTTAACTTTAATAAAGAAACTTGAGTGTAGCCCAGGAGGAGAGTTTTAAATTCGTTTTACATTAAAAGCATTTCAGAATTGCACATTGTAATTAGATACAAAATAGTAATAGATGTTCATGGCATAGCCGAAAAAATTGATATCCGAAACAGCTCCTTTTAGTTCAGAAAACCAATGTTATACAGTATAACTAAATACTATTTAACCCTGTTTCCCTTTCAATACCTTCTAAAGAACATCACATCCTTCGGCTTTAATATTTTGCCAATGATAAAACTAATTGGCATAAGGCTCAAGAAACCTGTCATAAACAGCTAATTCATAAAATTAAGATTTCTAAAAGTTAATGTATAGCCAAACCAAATACAACAGAATAAATTTTTATTCAAAAATTTGGCAACAAATTTTTAAATGTAAATATTCTAGATGAATTTTTGTTACTGCACTTTCATATTACTCTGTGTCTTTCTGAGGATATTTCTAGCATAAATATCTTATTGCGCCTAGCTAAATGGAGACATTAAATGGTAAAAACTAAAATGCTAGAAATTAGGAGCATTTCTAGCATTTAAACATAAAAGAGTAATGAAGACTTTTAACATTTTCTCAAAAAAGCTTTAACTTAATTATGAGAAATGACTAGTAATGGTTCTTTAATTTTGACCAAGTTTAGAAGAATTCAAAATTTAAACCAAAAACTAATCTCAAAAATAAAATATATATATATATATAAAAAAAGGGATAACTGAAGATATGGAAATTACTATGCTATATATTACCAACTAGAATATATTCCTTAACTCTTTTCCAGGATAATGGCTAAATAGTTTGAAGACTCAGATTATAATATTTTTTTTTCCGCATAGGTAAGTAACCTATTAATATAAGCAACTTTCTTTTTAAGGCATACTTTTAATAATTTTTTTTTTTTTCTCAATTTTGAGGTGATTACAGTTAATGTTTAACTTCAGAAGTAAGCAATAAAATGTTTTATAATTCGTCCATTTTTAACACTGCTGCTTTTCTGTGTAATATAAATGGATGTAAAAAAAATATTATTTCTCTTTTGCTTGAAGCTTTGCTTTCTTATTATAATACACTGAATTTCTTTCTTGAATCGGTTTATAAATATAATCCAAGATATTAAATTATGAAACATATCTAGTAGACACAAAAAAGGTGTTGAAGGATTCTGCTTACCATCTTTATATGTATAAATTTTTTTTAATGTTTGATTCAGGAAACATGTTAATTTAAGGGGTCATTCCATGTCAAGTGATCCAATGCATGTTGCTTGACCATTTAATAATTGAATGGTTTTTTATTTGTAGATTCCTATATGATTACAGAGTCCAAAAAGAATAATTTAAAATTTTTATCTTTTTCTGAATTACGATGTCAGCCATTTTTGTTTTGCAAAACGTGCTGATTTTTGTGTTTGTAGAGGTTTGCATTAACTTATATTACTCAGAATTGGTGAACCCTCGATTGAGGAAACAAAAACCAGTTTATTCAGGAAGAAACAGCTTTTATTATATCTAGTACATATTTAATGAGAATTATATTCCAATTAGTGAAAATCGACATAAAAGTTTGACTTCAAAAATGAAAAAATTTCAATTTTTGAAGGCTTATTAACCCAAAAAGGAATGCATTCTCTGTATTAATCTTTGGGTGATGTGTAGCTACCTAAAAAATGTACTGTATTTACAAAACATTTGAAGTCTGAAATTTACTTCCTTTACAAGCTACAGGTTTCCAAAATTGGAAAATTTCAACAATTTGGCACCTTATATTTTTGTTGGTAGAAAGTTTAAAAATCTGAAATTTTTACAGTCAATCCTCTACTGCAAATTATACTGCTGTAAAAATTTCATGTACGAGATTTACACTATATGCCCAAAAGTATTCGGACACTTTCAGATTTTCATATTTTTTAGAATTTCTCCAGAAATGTTTAACTGACTGCCTTTAAATTTGGACCAAGTGAAGAAGACTGTAACTCAAATTTTACATTGAAGATTCGGTCCTGAGGGCAATTAGGGGACCGTCTACAAACTGATGACGACAAAAATGTTTTTGGCCCACCCTGCTTCACAGAATACTGATAACAAGATGAAACTTTCAGAAATGTTTATGTTTAATGTGCATAATATTTACAGGAATTTTCATAAACTCAGCACAAATATTTGGGAAGGTTTTCTTAAAATTCCAAATTTTCCAGCATGTTTTTTGCTTATAACATGCAGAATTTTCTGTTATATTACAAGAAACTTACAGAACAATGAAATATGTTAGAGGAGCATTTTGTAAAAATTTTGAATTTTTTTTTTAATATTACAGGAAATATGAGCATTTTAAAATTAATATACTGCACATGCGCGAAACATAGCGTAATTTTTCTTTCACAACTTTAAAGCCAGATATATAGAGTAACTTATATAAAAAATTCAGTTCAATATCATTAGTATATTGGCAAGAAAAAGATATCGGCATTACAACGAGCAGAATTTTAGCTCCAGTCGAAGAGACGCTAAAAGATATGGGGTTGTACACAAATCGATATTTTTTAAACTTATATCTTTAAATAGTTTTATTGAATCAGTCAGTTAAACCTTTCTGGAGAAATTCTAAAAAATGTGAAAATCTGAAAGTGCCCAGATACTTTTAGGTATATAGTGTATCTACAAATCAAGTTAGAGGACCTTTAAAATCGCATGAAAAATGCACTTTAAACATGAAATGACAGGGCATTAATTTGAATATTAATTATTCTTACCAATAATAAATTATAATATGATCTCAAATGATAATTCTTCTTATTATTTATATATTCAAATTAATGCAAACTTTCATATTAATTCTCGTGACATTTATATTTTCAAATTAATGCACTGGACAGTGCATTAATTTGAAATTGCACTTTCTCTCCACTCAATGAATTAGGAAGAAGGCTAAGAATTTTCACTCTGGTTTTTCTTATTTTTTTTTTATCAGATACTTTAAATTTTTCTTTTGTTAATCAAATCCTCATATCCAATATTAAGAGAAGAAGCTTCATTACTGTCAACAGATTGGAAATACACGTGTCAAATGACAACTCCAGATTTTCCTAATTGTTTATTTGAAACTGTATCCAGCTATTTTCCAAAACAGTAACTGTTTTCTTATTTTAGTAGGTGAAGAAAGCCCCACGAACATGCAGAATCAATTTTACTGTGAATTTCTGATGGTTCACAAAATTCTGTACCATCATGGTCCTCAGTTTTTGTATAAGCAAGTAGAACACAATGACTTGCCAGGAATAAGTAAAATATTGTCAATATTTCTTTCTTTTGATAAATGAGCAACTGTTATTTCTCCGAGTCCTTTAGTTATGTTATTTATGTTGCTGAAATGGACCACAACACATCCGGGAAAAATGTAGGCGAATTGAATCAAACATTTGTTCTCCTTGTACTTACAAGCTGTTACTTCTTGGCCAACTCTACTTAAAAACAAAAATTGGTTCTTTTGATAATAGCTATTTATTGGTGTAATTATCTTGGGTACAACACTTCATGAAAATCTTCTATGAAAATTCAAATAGAACACTGTGTTTCCATCTATTCAAATCACATAAAACTTCACACAACCACTCAGGTGAAATGCATAAAGTAAACTCAGGGTGAGTAGTGAAATTTTATCTTTAAAAATAAGCAGTTTCTAAGCACTTTTTAAGCACCTTTAAGGAAAAAATAAGGACCAACATTAACGTAGTAGTTTTGATTATATAACTATGTGTTACAATGAAATTTACCAAGTTGAGAAAGAAAGTATCAAATCTTATACAAATATAACATAGAATATCACCAATAATTGCTGAATATTTTTCACAAACATTTAAGCTAAATTATTTTAAATGTTGTCTCTGCAAGTTTCTCTTGAAAAATCTTACTAACGCACTTTCATTGCATATCTAAAATTCCTTTATTACACTACAGTTAGCTATATTGAAAAAAAAAAAAAAAATACATTACAAAGCCACTTCATCAACATTTCAGTTCCTTGATAGAAAAAAGAAGTTTAAGAACATAAGAAAAATATAGAATATAAAGATAATGCAAATTTTATTAACTATGTAAACAAAGTTTTCTGCTTCTTTTTAGAAATTTCACAGTTTTAACTCTTTCAATTGTTCAGTTATCTTATTAGATTTTGTTAGTAGTGAAAAGTCTCTTGCTTCTTCAGCAAGTTCATTAACCTTATATTCCATTTCAGCTATTTCCTTTTCCAAGAGAGATTTCTTTTTCTGTAAGGTGATCAAGAAATTAGATTCCAACTTTCTTTCCTTCGAATCATTGACAGCAATTTCTTTAGCCCTCTGTTCCTCCAAAAACAGACGATATTTTGAATGGGCTGACGTTAATGATATTCTCATTTCTTTAGTAATGTTAATTAAGTGGATTCCGCCAGATTGCTTTACATGATCATAGACTATACATTGAGAAACATAAGATATTTCATTTAAATT
Source organism: Araneus ventricosus (assembly GCA_013235015.1). Taxonomy (NCBI): domain Eukaryota; kingdom Metazoa; phylum Arthropoda; class Arachnida; order Araneae; family Araneidae; genus Araneus; species Araneus ventricosus. The sequence goes on along the minus strand of BGPR01028151.1, from coordinate 3,245 downwards.
TTCTACCTCAATGTTTTCATTAATACTGAATCCTCTTTCAACAGATGCTTGTCCATGAGAAAGAATGAAAATAATTTTGAAAACACTCCACAGTTTTGTAAATTTATTGCCTTCAAAAAAAATCGTCCAATCTCATTTTCCTGACATCAAAGTAAAATATAAATAATTCGTTAAAATAATGTTGATATATCATAAAATGCTTCAAAAATAAATAACCATGTGGTAGAAAGCATGACACCGTCGTTCAAAGCTCACGTGTTTTGTGAGTGTATACAAATTTATCCCCGAAAAGAAACGATTTTTTTTCCCCTACCTATGCAATCACAAAAGGAGATGAAAGAACAGCCACGTTTGATGAAAGGGATATATATTCCCCATACTAACAGTATTTCCCTAAAGCGAGGGACAAACTTTTACACTGCCCACTGGCGAAATGCCAATGAGTCACACAGATGTAAGATCAGACACCGTAAAGAAATACATTCATAAAACACGGACCTAGTGGATTTTTTTTTATCCTTAGAGAAAAAATAAGCACCTGGATAAAAAAAATAAGCACTTTTAAGGACGCTACGCACCCTGAAACTGAGCTTATTGTAACTAGTACTGCTGTGGAACCTTGCCTGAAGAGACTGTTTGGGTTATTCGTAAAATATTTCAACCCCAAAATGGCTACTAAAAAACATAAAGTTGATTCAGAGTGCCATGCTTTTAATGATGAATGGACCTGGAAATATTTTTTTACAGTTGTTAAAGATAACCAGTGTGTCTCATCTGCAATGAAGCTGTAGCAGTCTTCAAAGAATATAACATTTCCCGTCATTTCACATCTAAGCATAAGAATTCCAATTACGAAGCGATGTCCGAATATGAAAGAAAACAAAATGTACAAAGTCTTTGTAAAAAATTCAGGCCGACAAAATTTTTTCAAGAAGGCAAACACTATCCAAGAAGCAGCTACACATGCAAGTTACATTGTAGCATACAATATTGCTACAAATAATAAAGCTCTCAGTGATGGGGAGTTCGTTAAACAATGCATGCTCCAAATTTGTGATGTTTTATGTCCAGACAAGAAAAATAATTTTCAGACTGTAAGCTTATCTCGAAAAACGGTGACTTCTAGAATCGAAGCCTTCGATAAAAATTTGACACCACAATTAGAGTCAAAGATTGGCCAGTTTAAATTTTGCTCCATAGCTATGGATGAAAGCAGCACTGATATAAATGATACTGCTCAATTAGTATTATTTATAAGATGTGTTGATGAGAACTTTGACATTACCGAGGAACTGGCGTGCATGCATTCTTTAAAGGGAACTACAAAGGGATGTGATATTTTTCGTAAATTTCAGGAAGGGCTTTTAACTTTGAAAGTGCCTATAACAAATATATGTAATTTTACGACCGATGGAGCACCAAATATGACAGGAAAAAAATCTGGATTTCTTGGACTCTTTAATCAAAACTGTCCCTGGAACAATGTTGTTTTTCTACATTGTGTTATACATCAAGATGCTCTGTGTAAATCTGCATTGAATATGAAACCCGTGCTTGATGCAGTCGTGAAGCTTGTAAATACTATTCGATCTCGTGGGCTTACTCACAGGCAATTTCGAGATTTTCTTCAGTCCGTGCAATCTGAATACTCTGATGTACTGTATTACATGAAAGTAAGGTGGCTTAGTGCAGGATGTGTTTTCGAGCGAGTTTGGCAGCTGAAAGATGACATTGTGTCGTTCTTCCATGAGAAACAGTGTTCTGCGGAGTGAGAAATGTTAGAAGATACAGAATGGCTTTCGGACTTTGCATTTTTCACAGATATTCTTTGTCATATGAACAACTTGAATGTCAAGATGCAAGGGAAAAATCAATTTATCGACGATATCTGGGCCCATCTCAAAGCTTTTAAACTAAAACTTAATCTGTTTGCTGAGCAGCTAGCTAAGAACGACTTGTCTCATTTCTCGAGGTTAAATTCAATACCCTCAGTAAATGAGGAGAAGCTTAAGAAATATGAAGATGGCTTGAAAAAACTGCATTTTGAGTTCGAACGCAGATTTCAAGATTTCAGTGCCATTCAAACAGAATTGGATATTTTTACCATGCCTTTCAACGTAAATTGTGAAGCAGCGAGGTCAGATTTGCAGCTTGAATTAATTGAGTTGCAATCTAACAAGCAGTCGTTTCTAAATATACCAAAGTTAGAGTTTTACAAATCATTATCAAAAGTAAGTTTCCCAAATTTAATATCTCACGCCCAGAAAATCAGTGCTATGTTTGCTTCATCTTATATATGTGAACAAGTGTTTTCAACTATGAACCTTAGAAAGAATTATTTCAGAAGTAGACTGACAGATGAGCATTTAGCCTCGTTCCTTAGAATCAGTACATCTCACTTCGAACCTCAATATAAGGAACTTTAAAAAATGAAATCGCAATTTCATTCATCTCATTAACATATTTAAATTGTAATAATTGTATATTGTTTTTAAAATTTCAGAAAAATTTATTTTGGCCCGCCAAACTTTTTTTTTTTTTGATTTTTTGCCCGCGACCGAAAAAGTTTGCCCATCCCTGGTTTATCACATAAGTTTGTAAACAAGTAATGAGCTTTCACCCAATTTGTTGAATAAGCATATTAGGCCTACTGTATTTTCAGAGATTATTATCTTATAAACAGAAATATGACAATTTAATTATAACTGAACAGAATAAATATGAATCAGCTCAAATGAACCATTTGGTTTATTGATTTGAAAATATAAATGCCATAAGAATTAATCTAAAAGTTTGCATTAATTTGAACATATAACAAGAATTAAGAGTTGAGATAATATTTAACTTATTGTAGATAAGAATAATTTTCAAATTAATGCCTCATCATTTCATGCTAAAAATGCATTTTTCATATGATTTTTACAGTCCTCTAACCTGACTTGTAGATAAGTCTCAAACATGAAATTTTTACAGCAGTATAATTTGCAGTAGAGGATTGACTGTAAAAATTTCAGATTTTTAAACTTTCTACCAACAAAAATATAAGGTGCCAAATTGTTGAAATTTTCCAATTTTGAAAACCTGTAACTTGTGAAGGAAGTAAATCTCAGTCTTGAAATGTTTTGTAAATACAGTACATTAAGGTAGCTACACATCCCCCAAAGATTAACACAGAGAATACATTCCTGTTTGGGTTAACATACCTTCAAAAATTGAAATTTTTTCATTTTTGAAGTCAAACTTTT
>BGPR01028150.1:0-20170 GCA_013235015.1 Araneus ventricosus | reverse complement strand
GTTTTCTATAACGTGGTGCTAAACTAGCCAATGATTCCTTAACATAGCCAAGTCATTAAAACAGATACTTATTTCAAAAGACATCAAAATAAAAAAATCATGCATGTATTGACTTTTTATGACCTCAAAAGAGGAACCTTCATGCCAAAATGGAGAAAAATCGAACAATGCGTTTGTTCGTGACTGCCGGGAACAAAATTACCGAACAGACAAAATATAGATATGGTCAGGTTGAAGTAGAGATCACTTCAATCAAAGAAAGAGATCCTTCGACCTTCATATAACTTTAGCAGCCAGCAAAAACCCCTGCAAATGGAAGAAAACATTTTGATGAAATAATGAGGAGCTGGTCACTATCACGACAATATGCTAAATTATGATAAATACGCAAAATCAAAACCAGTTATTAATAACAGATAATCTGCTTCAAACATTTATAACCATTTGGTCACTTAAAAAAAACTTTCAGAAAGGAAACAAGATTAAGATGGAACTAAACAGGAAAAAAACTATTAAAATGAAAGTTTGATCATATCTCTCTATCTCAAACCCCCATTTATTTGAATCCATGAATTGGCTTTAAATCTTTGCTTTCATCAGTATTTGTAAAATGTAGTTAGAATATTAGTTTTATCAATATTATAAAATTAGCATTTAATGTCTTCTTTTATCGTATTAATGAACTACAATTTAATGTCTACTTCTTCAGCATTCACAAATAACAATTACATTTACGCCATTATGTTACCAAATAAGTTCAAATGTTTTAGTGTTCAGGGACAAACTCGCCCATTGATTCTATGAAAAGGTTGGGAAATGCATTAAACAATCGGCCTTCATAAAGCGAGATTAAAGAAATAAATCTTCTTACATTATACATTGTTTTTTGTGACTTGAAGAACATTTCTGCCATACTAAGAAAGATATCCGTTTGATCGCGAGGTACAATAAAAAATTTAGAATAGAGAAAACTCTTCAAACGGTCAGGTTAAAATACCAAACCTCTTCCGCATAGATCCAATTATTGCATAGGAGCAATGAAAGATAAAGAATAATGTGCTACTTTTACAGATTTTCTGAAAAAAAGTTTATTTTTTTTAAAGGAGTTAGTTTCTTATTATATATTAATTAATTTTATAAATGCCTTAGAATTTACACTCACAATAAACTTGACAGCTAATATGACTAAAGATAAATTTTGTTCTTTAGGAATATATTTAAACATAACGAAGAGCATAAGGTCTCGAACACTTAAATAATTAAGACTTATTTTTTGGTACAGTATTTTCCTTCTGTTCTTTCCTCATAATTAAACAAAATGAAAAATTCAACAGACACATATTATAAATCAGAATTTATTATTTTTTCAGTATTATAGCATAAAGTTCACACCAGTGCTGCCGTTTTTCATACCTACACTTATTTATAAAAGCAAGAAATTTAATGTATGGCTTTTCTTCCATGATATAAATACATTACACTTTGTATGTAAATCATCTACCATAATTTTCTAGTGCAGTTATTAAGTAATTAAGACAAAATAATTAATGAACTATCTTTCTCTCTGCAAGTCATATTAACTTTAAGATAATTTGATGCAAAGAAAATCTCTCAGTGCATCTTGGAGATTCGTAGATCATTTGATGATTGTTCTATACAAAATGGAAATGGATATAAAGATAAACCGTAAAAAAGATTTTGCTATGGATTACACTAAAAAATAGCATGTAGATAGCTGCTCAATTTTTCCTGGCATCATGTTGACATATTTTGTACTACCATTTGATTAGAGCAATCGACGCAACTATCATCTGTCCTATATTCCCAGAAAATATACGAAAAGGAAACTTTAAATTAGAAAAATATTTGTATAAAACACATTTAGTTTATACCCATTTATTAAGTTATAAATGTATAACATTGAGGATTACCGATCTTCACGCAAAATCTTTACAATTCGATATATACTTCCAGCTCACAAGCCTTTGTGGACATCACATCACCATAAAATGTACAGAAATCTTTGATATCATTTTTTTTTCTTGCAGCTATAAATCATTTTTTCCATTTCTATTGAATATCTTTCGATGATCTAGAAAGTCTTGACTGACTAACTTTATAGGAATGTAGCATAAACTGGGTACAGTTTGCTGTATTCACGTGTTGCAAAACAAAACCAGATCTTGGTATCATTTTTTTAAGCGCTTTGAATATCAGGGCTTTAGATAGTCTTGAACAAAGAAATGTTTGCATTCCTAATAAGATGGCAGCACTGTGTATATTAAAATTTAGTTGATATGAGAAAGTTTCAATTTATTATTATAACAGTAGAATTCCCCATAGAGTACGAAAGTAGACAACACTGGTACATTCTTGAAGTGCATTCTTAAACATAATTCTATATTTCTTTTAAACATCAGCGGAAATTCGGTGCATTCTTTTGATTTCTTCTAGTTTCGTAGAATACGTTGTAGATGCCAATTCTCTCAAAGAAAATGGCTCTAAAAGATATCAGCAATTTATGTTTTCAAGAAGAATTTTTCTAAACAAGAACCAGGTTTGTTTTCATCCATCATAATTTTTAAGCAATGAAAAAAATATAAAGGTATAGCACTGATTAGTAGAGCAGATTTTTCACTAAATCAGGTTAACTATTTACTTTGGCGTTATTAAATTAATAGTATATAAATATATAATGTGTTTCACATATAAAATAATAATAAAATTTTAAAACGTAAAGGCAATATTGAAGGAATTATAATCATGGAAAATAATAATAAAAAATATCAAAAAAAAATTACAAAATCTCACACCTCAAATACTATAGCTTTTTTTGTGTCAGAAATATAGCTTACATTATAGAACAGAAACACTAAAACCCACTCAAAATAACATATAAGTAAAAATTTAAATAAGAGAATTGAAAAAAGCAGATCCAGATAATTTGAAATCTAACAGTTTAAGTTTGTGGAACCAGGATAAGATGTAGTGTAAACCAAGGTTAACCATGGTTTTGTATATATATAAAAGTAAAACATAATAGAAAACAATAAGATAAATTAAAATATTTTTCCACTTTTTTTTATAATATTTATCACATCGTAATTCTGTTTTAATTATTCAAAACTCCTCTCTGTTTTTTTTTTTCTGGTTGGTTTAGCATTAGGGATGAAAATCAGTGTTTTAGGCCTTGCGGCATAGCTTGGTGCAAGAAAATATCAAACTTTTATATTTAACATTCACAATACTTCATCCCCTGAAACGTTATTGTGCTTTTGATACGTTTTTCATTTTCATTTATACTCTTTCATTTTTCGATTCTCTATCTATCTATCTATCTATATATATATATAATTACTATTTTTATTGCTTGATTTGGCTACTTTTTGTTTTGAATTTTTCAACAGATGTTATACTTTCTCAGTTTTTTAATTTTCTTATCTTCTCTTATAGTCTATATATAATGAGTATTTGTTTTTTGAATGTTCGACGTATTTAAGAAAAATATTTATTTAAATCAGTTTAAAATATTTATTAATATTTACTAGACCAGAACAAATGAAGATATTTGCTTATCAAATGTATATTTTTAAGATATTTTTCTTTTTTTTAATCTTCATTCAAGTTATTTATTTTAACATATCACTGATTTTTTTACTATTAGAAACTAACATGCTTAAACGCAATTTAAGTCAATTCAAATTCTAAATCAAACGAAAGTTCTTTAAATCATACAAAATAAACGAAAAATGTAATTTTATCTTCATTACTTAATTTGACAATTTGCTGTTACATTTTGATATTTTTAATGCTAATAAATAAATTAAGAAATCAGTATTTTTATTCTTTATGTTTCGATATAAAGAACCATAATCAGAATTTTTCCTTACATTCTTTTCAGTAAATTATTTTATGCAGCTTGGCAGGGGTTACTGTTATGTCCTCATATTCAAGCTTATAGATTGTCTACAAAGCAGCATTTCATGGCCCGCATCTGAGAACTATTGCTTAAAGGAATCAAGACCGATCTGTAAAATGTAAAGGTGGTTTTAGTGAATAATTCGAGAAATGGATGACAATATGAAACTCTGTTACACAAGTCCATATAGAATGATTTTAGAGCAAAGCAGACATTTTATGAAAGGATGATTCCCAGGTTCAGAGAAATATTAGGAGCATGTGGCTACAATGAAACTATTTTACATTGTAGAAGAAAATGACGTGGACATCATGTACTTCAAACAATACAGGAAAATCAAAGAGATAAAATTCATACACACACTTAATACTTATGATGAACAAAACTGATGCCCACACTGGTGCATAGTAGTCAAAAACTTTAGTTCCTGGTTGAGGTTTTCTACTTCAACTATCTCTTCCACATCAGATGAAAATTGTGACATCGTTGGATATCTACAAGAAACAGAAAGATGATATACTTACAGCATAGGCTCATTTAAAATGTTTTCTAAGTAGGCATGAGATTAATTTAAAATAAAACATGTCTTAATTTGTATAGCAACTTGAATTCTTAATATTCTAATAGTAATATTTTAGGAAAATAATTATTTTTTAACTAACTTCAAGGAGGCAGGGGCATATAAATTTTTTTTAAAAGATACTTGGATTGTTTTGAAGAGAAAGAACCACTAAGACTTTTAAAACACTTAATTACAGGAGAAAGGGAATTAAATTAATGACATTTGGAAGCTAAACTTTCCCAAGTAATGTTTAAGTTCTGCCAACTACTGGGTGAAAAAATTTTAAAATGTGGAATGCCTTAGCAGACACAAATTATTCTCTCCACATAGTTAGGCAGATGAAATTAGTCTGGAATTTCTGGTTTTAAAGCACATTTTAGGCTTAATACCATGTTGCAGATACTCTCGATATCAAGAGACATATTTACATATAAACTAGAACATTGGTTTAATCTGTAAATTACAAAAGGGACACAATTATTTCTCAGAAAATTCAAATAAAACTACAATTAAAGAAAAGAAAGAACAGGAGAACAAAGATATTTTTTAAACGACTTTTTTACATGGGATAGATTTAACATACGTTAAAATATAAATAATAGTTAGGAAGTGCACTTCTAATTTACTGGAAGAGATTACCATTCTTTTGATATGATGTGGAGAGTGTCTCACAGAAAGATACTCATTGTTTATAATTTAGAATTCTTATTCAGATGATGAATATAATTTTATTTCTGCTCATGAGCAATGCATGGAGAATAAAGCTTTCGTTATATAGATTTTTATGTTGATAAATCAAAGAAATGAATTAAATTCTTAAAGACGTTAAATCACATATCCTTTCTGTAAATTAAAAAAAAATTGCGCTTGTGTTTTGTCCTCTTTTATTTGGTTTCTTTTCTTAAAAAACTGAACAGAGATTATGAAGAACACTTTAAACATATAACAAAAAATTATCTAATCCATCAATGCAAAATTGATTTTGTCTGCAACTATCCCAACGACATTTACAAATAAATCAAGCAATGCACACGTTTAAGTTGCTGAAATGTAATATAAATACATTTACTTACTTCCACATGAAATAAATGTGCTTGATTATTATCAACGTCGGCCATAGGTACATTGTTCGTATCAGGTGAGCTGTGATAATTTACATCATCCAGTAATAGAATATAAAAACATATAAACGGAAAATGCCAGTACCACAGAGCCAGGATAAAATTAAATCGACGGATTTATTACTTAGTCGTTACCCTCATATCTCAATGTTAAATTAGCCATTTTCCTATGTGCACCTTTTCTCACAGTCTATTATGTAAGATACACGGGAATTTTTTGTACAGTTTAAGTAGACATTTATCTCTATACTGGGGTGCAAATTCTTACATAAAATATAGCTTATTTTTTAAAATTTTAAATTATGAATGTCACTAAATTGCAAAAAATGCCACCCTCTAACACAAGAATCAGCACTATTAAGAATATTTTTGGAATAACAGGAAAAAATTTCACATAAGTATATACACTATATGCCCCAAAAGTATCCGGACACTTACAGATTTCACATTTTTTAGAATTTCTCCGGATAGTTTAACCGACTGCCTTTAAACTTCGTACATGTAAAAGAACAGACAATAACTCACATTTTACATTGAAGGTTCCTGGGGGGGGGGGCAGTGGGGCTATCTACAAACTAATGAAGACAAAAAAAGTTTTTGGCCACCCGCTTCTGGGGTAATACCGATAACAGGATGAAACTTTCAGAAATAGGTAATGTTTAATGTGCGTATATTACAAAATTTGTGTAAACTCAACAAATATTTGGGGAAGATATAAAAGATTTTCAAAAATCTCAAAATTTTTCCCACCTGTTTTGCTTATAACATGCAGAGTTTTCTGTTATATTATATGACACCACAAAGATGACAATATCTTTAGAAACATTTGTTCTTACTTTGGAAAGAATCATTGAATATTACAGGAATTATAGACACTTTAATAAATAGTGTTTTACTGCATGCATGAAACATAAATATTTTCTTTCCTTTAAATAGCCAGATATAAGGGCAACTTATATAAAAAAAATTTAGTTCAATATCATTAATATTCAGAAGATATCAGCATACAACGAGGCAAATTTTTAGCTCCTGTCAGAGAAGCTGACGAGGGGTTTGTACACAAATTGATATTTTTAAACTTATATCTTTAAATAGTTATATTGATTGTATGAGTAGTTGAATTTGCTGAATACCCATGAACACATCTAATATTCGTAATGAATAAAAAAAATATAAATATGTAGGAATTATTAAAATATTTTAAGAAAAGAAATTAATTAGAAAAAATCGTTTCGCCATAAAATAAATATATTTAAAAATCGTTTGTGCGTAAAAATTGTAATATACAACATTAATAATCATGTAAATAATATAACTAAAGTAATAAAATGTTTATTTATTTATAGTTGCCTAATTAGCTGGAATTTAAGTTTTACATGAATTGATAAGTGTTCATGGGTATTACAGCAAATTCTAATACTATACAATTCAATATAACTATTTAAAGATATAAATTTTAATATCAATTTATTATTTTAACCCCTCGTCTTTTAGCTTCTCTTCGGGCCTTCAAAATTCTGCTCGTTATAAATGCCGATATCTTTCTGAATACTAATGATATTGAACTGAATTTTTTTATATAGGTTGCCCTATATATCTGGCTTTTAAAGGACATTGTGAAAGAAAAATTACACTATGTTTCTTTTTTGTGCATGGTAAAAACACTATTTATTAAAGTGCTCATAATTCCTGTAATATTCAACGATTCTTTTCCAAAGACACAAATAATACTCTAAGATATTCATCCCTTTCTGAAGTTTCGTATAATATAACAGAAAACTCCGCATGTTATAAGCAAAAAACAGGTGGAAAAATTTGAGATTTTTAAGAAAACCTTTATACAAATATATTGCGTTGAGTTTACAAAATTCCTGTACATGTATTACGCACATTAAACATTACACCATTTCTGATTTCATCTCGTTATCTGTATTCATGAAGCAGGGTGGGCCAAAACATTTTGTCTTCATCAGTTTGTATAGGCCCCCTAATTGCCCTCAGACCGAATCTTCGATGTAAAATGTGAGTTATTGTTTTGTCTTTGTCCAAAGTTTAAAAGGCAGTCAGTTCAAACAAATTTCCGGAGAAGTTCAAAATATGAAAATCACTGCAAAAAATTGTCCGAATACTTTTTGGGCATATAGTGTACACATTGTATGTTATAGAGATAGGTGTAAAAAATTTCAGAGCCATATTTTAAAAGATAGATTTTTGAGAAAAAGGTACACGCAGCTCAAAAATACCATTTTCGAGATATCTGCAGTAGGTAACAAATCTCATTATTACATTGTCCGTTTACTTTTTTTAGGTTCGTTTAATACGCTAATATGAACACGGAGCGAGAAGATTTATCGTTAGAAAGATTCTTGTAATGGAATTTCAAATATATAAAATAAAACTTTTGAAAGTATATGCTCTTGTACTGAATCCCTTTAATCTATATATAAGGAAGCAGGTGGTGTCTGTATAGGTTCCTTTATACAAATATCACGGTTGTGAGTCCAAATCATTATGAATTGACATGTGCTCTTCACAAATTGGGAAAGTACTTTCAACTTTCCAAATCCCAAATATGAACATTACAATTGCACGTTGTTAAAAAATTAAAACAAGATTGATTTTTTCTGCGATATCTTTGCAGTAAATATTATAGAAAACTATTTTTATCACTTAAAGTTAGAAACAGTTAGCTAATTAGAGATACACACTTACTTTCTCAATTAGTTCTTTAATTTTAATGGAGAAAAATTAATATTATGCATCAATGTAAGCATTAAAACATCACGACAACAACAGATTAACAAGAACGGTTGCACAAGCTACATGCAAATATTGATAGCTCTCGCCTAGCTTCCATTATTCGATGCGGTTCAAATTACAAAGTCTGGCCTCCCTAAACTCGGCCCTCTGTTTTGTATGAAAAAGGAGCGTTAGTATAATTAAGACTTAAACTCGAAATTTATGACCATAAGTTTTTAATTAAAAAAAAATACTGGAATTTTTTTAAAGCTTTATGTGATTTTTTTCTTCCCATTTCATACTGGTATTCTGTAAATCTATTATTGGAATCATGCATCCCTTTTCAGGTAACACTAAAAAATACAAGACTATAAAATTTTTCATTTCAGAAGAAAAAATCATTTTTTAATCATATTATTAGCCAAACTACTTTACCTGGTTGAACTTGTACTTATCTGGTTACCGCAGTTATCCATATTAATTTGAACACTTACTCATTCCAAGATTTCTCCTCTGTCAATTTTTAACTAAGATTTAAGAAAAGAGAAAAATATAAATTTTTGTCAAGTTACGATCAAAAAATAATGTAAATATTATACTTGTTTTAATGATAGACATTATTTTAATCTTAAACCAATAAGGCATCTTAATATTTACTGAATAACTGTCACATTTATTAATCATCAAACAACATTTCTTGAAAAATAAATGACTCTCTAATGAGTAATTAAAATCTTGATGATTAGTATTCAAAATGAGCTCACTTTCATATTCCTATATAATGAAGGGGTTCTTTGGCAATTATAGTATATTATAAGAAAGAAAATTGTCTATGTGGCAATATATTTATTTTATTATATCACTTATTTATTGAATCTTGACTTTACACCTCGATTGCCCACATGATGCACGAGGCTTAAGGCAGATAATCAAATCAATTCAGTCCGTGAACAAACAATTCTAGCATTATTTGTTTTATTATCTGTATATTTTATATTGCTTTTTTGTTTTTGATTTTTGTCACATATTTATTTTCTTCTTTTTATTTGTAGCCAAAAGTTAAGGAATTTCGCATTTAAAATATGGAGGTTAAGTTCCTTCACTTATTGATGGTAACAAGCTTTCATTGAATGTTATATATAAGTTTTTAAACCCCAATTTATGGATACTTTTTTTGAAGATTTCCCATATCGTTCTTCGTTAACTTATTTAAATATTAACTAGGCAATGGTTTGTATTTTTAAGCTTTAGAATAATGCTGAATACACTTTGATTGGATTGTTGTAAATATAATTTGACCACTTATATTTTTGAATTTTTAAATATGTGTTTTTGTGTTTGATTCATATTTTATCAGTTATTTTTATAAATGCATATTAACGAGAATTATTATATAGCACAAATATATTCTCTTTTAAAATAAAAGGCTACTTTTAAAGACAAATTATATTTTAAAAAAATAAATGCCATTAAAAAATAAAAATACTAATTCAGATAACTTATGGTAACTAGCTAATAAAAAAATATACATGATTACATAAATTCATCTACTTTTTAAATTTTAATTTCTAATATTCGAAAAATAATCCCTAGACAGTTATTTTTTCTTTCTTGAAAGTCTTTCTCGCAATCAACTTATTTCCATTTTGTCTATCGGAGTTAAGCCTTTATTTATTCGTGATGGGCAATTTGTGAAAAAATTCAATTTTTTTATTATTGAATAACATATAATCCAAAAATATATATTTGGATTTGAATTTACTCAATTCTGAAATTACTTATTGCAAAACATTCATCATAAAACATTCCTAAACAGTTGGTTTTAGTGTAAATACAACCCCAAAATCCATTTTTGTATCACGTACTTCAGGGCAAAGAATATTCCTAACTTAGCGTTTAACTTTTTCTTAAATTCTTTAAGTATCCTGAAACATTGTTTTACTGGCCTTTCAACATCTGAACACTTTAAAAAACATATACAATAAGAATTAAGATAAATGGGGAGTCTATTAACAAAAGTACTCTCTATTTTAGTCTGTATTTACATAAATCGAGAAAGAAGAAGTGGTGCTAACAAATAATTTAAAGCTTAGAGCATGATAAATTAAACAGGATCTATTCACTGTCCAATCACTGTTTCACAAACGATGAAGAATCTAGTGGCGATGTCTTTTTTATAGCCAAACCATCCCAAGAAAAAAAAATTTCCTACAAAAGTTATCTCTTGACCACAAGCGAATGGACTTAAAACTTTGTATTTGGACGTACCAGCTGATATTCCACCCGCTCTCCTCGCAAAGATTTGTAGAATGGTGCCATTCGCGTTGATGAGACAGACTTTTCACGGCTTGCTTGGAAGGCTAGCCTCCTCATGGACCCTAAGCCAACTGCCCCGAGATCTGATGAAGAACGGAAGTCACTTTACCACCAGATTACCAAAATTCAGGTAGCAGTATTTGCCCCATTTAACAAAATTTCATTTAATTCCAAAGCGTTTTTTTCCATAACTTTGTATATTACAGCAGAGAACGGAAGAATGAATGAATGAAGTGAATGGGAACGAATAAATGAGGCATTAATTATGGACATAATTAATATGCTTTCCTTTCGCTCCTAAGCTTAGTCTTTTCCTCTCAGGAATCTTAATTAATTAGGTTCACCTCAATTTTTCTGGTATATATGCTACGTGTAATGTTCGGAGGTGTAGAATCGCCGAGTTCGTGTGCTCCATAAAACTCATTCATCACTGGTGTGTGATTAATTTTCTAATACCTGCGTGATTCTTTATATTAAATATTTACATCATATAATAAAGAATTTTTTTTACCTTACTGCACCTGAAATTCTCTGTTTGCAATCTGAGCTTGTGCATTCACTGATACTTGAATATTGAATAGTTCTTTTCTGGGGGAAGGTGTATTTGTATCAGAAGTGAGGTCTAGACAGAAAAAATCAAATATAAATAATGGACCTAGAATAAAGACAGAGTAAAGTTTTTTTTAAAGGAAGGGGAACCTCTCAATAAATTGCGTCGATATAAGAAATTTAACGAAATCTCCAATTGATAAATTCTTCATCATTTCGATAAGAGATCTGAAACATATAGATAAACTATATAATAAACACCTTATATAAAAAAACAGGTTTAGACACACTAAAGAATAAGAACTAAAAGTTCCAGGTAATTCTTGTATTCAAAAGAAGGCGCATTTATTTACAATACACAAGAAAATTAAAATTTCGCCCTCAAAAATATTAAGTAATAGAAAATATCTTGAGCCAATTAACAAAGTCACAGTATTACTCAGTAGTGCTAATTGAGAATGTGGGATCCACCAAGAACACTCTTGCAGATCCTTTAGAGTAAAACTGATACAAAAAGCTCAGTCAGAATACTAGAAAATTGAGCAGTGATATTAAATTGTTATAATTTGGTTCAAAGTCTTTATATTATCTAAAATTACATGATCCAAGTGTTTCTGTCTCTTTAATTTGTTTTCTTTTCTATTACTCTTGGCTAGAACAAATCTCTTTATTTACCATCATGAAGTTTGCTTATGTAAGAGAACATAAGCTGAATAGCTGTGCACAGTCTACAGTTCTACCGCAGGGGTTTACTGCTATTAATATATAGGAATAGCGGGCCAGCAGATTAAGGTATTCTTTCACTTTCGTCTGGAGGTTAGCTGAACTGGATATTTTGCAAATATTTGGCACCTTACCAATATTCTTGTTCCTTCCAATAAAGTGACAATGAAAATTCTTACTTCTCAGTTTCTATTCTGAATTATGTATTTAAGTTGCATTATTTATTTCAGTACGTACCCACTACCCTTGCTGCAATATTAGCAATGTTGCCTGTATTTTGTGGATTCGACTGTATTGCAAATTAATCCAAGTATTTCCGTTAGTTTTCAAATTTCTTGTCATTAGAGATTCCAAAGCTTGAGCTCTGTTGCTCCATATTTGTTCTAAAATGAGCAGCAACAGTCTTATGAATTAGAAGACCATTGTGTCATTAGAGACTTTCACATGAAGTGGCAAATTACACTACAATGATTACTCAAAATCAAAGTTCTGTGAGCCTCTAATGCCAGTTCCAAAGTTGAAAACAACCTACAGCTAGTGACTGGAGTTGACATTTTAGTCATAACACAAAGGCCTCAAATGTTTTCAAAATATTGAAAGCCGCATTAAATGGATTTTACTTTTTCTGGTTCAAAGGGGCCGTTAATAAAATGGAAATAAACTAAATTTTGTACTCGTAAAACTCTCTATTTGTCTAGATGAGGATTTTCTATAATAAAATTTAGATATATACATCTACATACCTGGAAGAAGTCAACCTGTTCATGATACGTGAAAAAAAAAAAATTTGAAACATTTTGGAAAAATTTAGTTTCGTTTTAGTTATATTAACGCTCCGTTTCGAAGCAACACGAGGACTATTTTGCGACGGACCTCATAATTTTGAACCGCGATCAGATGACGAGGACGACACCTAAGCTGCACCCCCTTCTCCAATCTTCCGCACCACACCAGTGGGAGAGAATTTTGCCACTACGCATGGTTTAACTTGCAACAAGCCCCGTACACGGACACACTAATCACCGGCCTCGAGACCTTATCACTACGACACCACGGCAGTTCATATTGTTTATGGGGGTATGTTTAATTGTTATTTTGTTAATACTAAAAATAGCAGATATTGGATTTTAACTTTGTTAATGCTGATAAAAGCAGATATTTAATTTAAATTTTGTTAATGCTGATAAAAGCAGGCATTTAATTATAATTTTGTTAATAATGATAAAAGCAGACATACAATTGTGATTTTTATAAAACTGATAAAAAAAGCAAACATTTGATTGTAATTTTGTTAACACTGTTAAAAAGAGATATTTGCGTAAATAATTCGCATTGAAAAAAAGAGAGAGAATGAGTGATAAGATCACAATTCGACGTTGAGATTTGCTTTTCCCTGTTTAGTACCCTCTTTTAATCGTGTATTTCTCTTTTTTCGGAAGTATGTTTTTTCCACGATTCTAGCCAAACGGTTCATGTCATAAAAATTGAGTGACTACCTCCACTCTCGAGTGTCTGTTCCAGTACATTTTTTATGTAACTTTATTAACCTTTAGGTTACGGGGACTTAAACCAGAAGAACTGCGTTGAATGAGGATAGTGAAATCCTCACTTCTGTCTGGTACATGAGTTGTACCGACCCGCAATCAAAGTTAAAAAATTTTTGGTACAACAGTTGTACCCGCCCGTAAGGAAAAGGCTAAGTTTATATATTTGTTTTGTAAACACAAGAGTAAAATTTCTGCATAATATAGGTGTTTAATATTGTACATTGATTGATTTAAAATTGCAAATAGAACTTTGTAAGATAGTTTATTTATGGGAACAGAGAATGTACCTCCTCGAGAGATAAATTATAAGATCTGGTGTTCCTGTAAACAATATTGTGTCCAAAATGAATGGCAACGTTGGATAAACTTTTAAAGACTGCGATGATGAACAGATAATTGGATTTTCTTTTGTGGGGACGCGAGATCTACTGGACACAGAACTACTAGTAATGTTTTAAACTAAATTATAGAATAAGAATGATATATTTCAAGGAAAATATTTCTTTGAATTTATGCTCATATTAATATTTTTTCAAATGGGAGAAACCAAGTTTTGAAAGCAGTGTTAAATCCTTCAGAAGAGAGTGCATGTTCATAAGAAAATGCGATTATGGCATTGAATATTTCCATATAATATCTAGAAAGGCTAAAACAATAAAAAATTCGATTACATAACAATCTCAATATAGGCCTAGTGTTTCTCATTGCATTGTAGTAGCTAGGTTAGCATCGTATCTAGTTTTCCAAGCACGGAATGAACAAACACATTAAATTCAACAGGAACACCTAATAACTCTGCTTTATCTTAAAACTTGTGAGAACAACCAGAGGGAACGCTTGGAAGTACAAAACAAAAAAAAAATCTGTCAGTACCAACAAAAAAAAAATTGTGAAAGTTATCTAAATTTTTGAAAAAAGAAATTTTTGCCTGATATGAATAGTGGGTATTCTCATATCATCATACTACAAATAGCAAACTATAATTGTGTTTTTGCTTTCATTTTACAAATTTCATTCAGGTTTTGTGCAATCGCACTCTTCAGGGTTTTACATCGTTGATGGTTTATTTCCAACCAATTAACAATTATGAAATGTTAATCTTTAAGCATGACAGTTTTCATGTGTACACCATCGTGTGTTCAAAGATTTTCACTTTTGCAAATTCACGTAACATTTTGTTCGAATTATTTTTTGTTTCAGTATGAGAAACCAAAAATACATTTTCAAATTACAACAGACGTTTTATTCATGGCTTCAAATCGGTCTCGTGTGCCTAACCAAACCAAAAAATTAAAAATTAAGTTTTTACATTTCAAAAAACATTATTTGAAGAAATTTCACCGTTATCTCATAAAGTTTATATAATGAAGTTTTTGAAATAAATTATTAAATATTGTTATTGGTCTATTCATCTTCGATCTATGCAAATCATTTTGCCCCAATTCTTAATGGGATTCATATCGTTATTCTTATCAATTTCTGTCTTCTTATCATCTGTTTTATACCCATAACTAGCCGCCTTCGGTGATCAGCTTGATCGCCGGAAATAAAATTTCAACTCAATCTCTTATTCTTAATTTTATATTCATGGTTCCCTTAAAAAGTAGTTTTAAACTTCAAATTGCTATAGACATTTAACCCATGTTCTTGTTGTGTTACTCGTAATTAACGTAAAAGACGCAGTTGATTTAAACATTACATTGGCGAGGCATATTTTTCGTCCAGCAGTATGCTAATTGGCTTAAAAATGCTGATAAAAATAATTAAAACATAGCAACTATAATCTTTCAGTTTACTGGATTATTTCATTATATACTTACTATTTGGAAGACTTCCTTTACAGATTTCATGCAAAAATTTATCAAAGAAAAGAAGAAAGTAAAATCCAGTAAGATATTTTCTTCGCTTTCAACAATGGAAGAGAACCACGCAATTAAATATTTTTTTAAATAATGGAAACGGTTTGAAATGCGTTGCAACAATGAAAAGTATTGTTGTAAATTATACCAAAAAATAGTTTAAAAATTTATTAAAATTAGAGAAAAAAAATCGTACGACAACTTAATTGATCTTATTGCAAAGATAATTTTTTTTTAATTTTCAGGTGGTGTAAATCTATTTTTTGTGCTTTAATACTTTTGGAAGTTATTAAGGAAAAACGCCAAACATTAGCTTAATTTTTAATTAATTAAAATTTCAAAAAACGGCTCCGAGGTGCACATTCCCACCCTCCAAATTATGTTTGTGCCAAATTTCGTAGCTCTATGTCCAGCGGTCTGGCCTGTAGAGCGTCAACACACAGGCACATTCTCCTTTGTTATTAGAGGAGATTGTGTATAATTCTGCTGTGAAAGGAAATATTACACACTGAAAAAAAATTCTGGTCAAAACTACCAGAATATGGTAAAATTTACCGTATTCTCTGGCTCATATGGAACACCATAAAGTACGGTATTTTTTACCGCAGCAGTTTAGTAATGACTTACGGTAAAATAACCAGAAAAATATCGTTTATTTACCACGCTGTTTGATATGGAATTTGGTATTATTACCGTACACAAAGGTAATACTATCAAAGAAGATGGTAATTTAGACCATTTAATTTGATAAATTTACCAGAATAACTCTGGTTCTATTACCAATAAGATGGTAATTTAGACCATTTAATTTGATAAATTTACCAGAATAACTCTGGTTCTATTACCAATAAGATGGTAATTTAAACCATATAATTGATAAATTTATCAGAATAACTCTGGTTCTATTACCAATAAGATGGTAATTTAGACCATTTAATTTCATAAATTTACCAGAATAACTCTGGTTCTATTACAAATTATCTGGTAAAATTTGAGATACAGTATGTCCGTTTATAATGCCAATCGCATTAATATTTATTTATTTTTGCTTTTTGACCTGTAAAATTTTACTCAATTCTCAACATCACTACGATTTTTTAAAAAGCAGAATGTTTGTAAATATACAAATGCCTGAGGCAGAGTGAAAAATGAACTATAAAAATAAATTCAAAATCTCATTGACTCATTTTTTATAAATTGTTAAATTTATTAAGTAATGTTATAATTACTAAAATTTATAATTTCTTGGTAATTTAATTTTCTTTATTAATATACATAATATGCAGTGAATTTATTTTAAGTATTTAAGAAAACAAAAGCACATATTTCAAATCTAACTTCAATTTATTGGGCAGTGTTGAGATCTTGCTTTTATATTTTCTCAACAGGAAGTGACTTCATTATGTAGGAAGTGATATAATCGCCAGAAAGTTCATGAAGCCAGTAGAAATAGTTTGAAAGTTCGAGTTCCTTCTAGAAAATTCCTTTTGTCGCCAACTTCGCCGCCAAGTCAGCCAAATATATCGCCAAGATTAGCAACTTAAGGAAACAACTTTATAGCTTTTGTTGGCCTCCACTTCTGTGATTGCTTTACAATTTATTTGTAGAACAATTCCTGCAAATAAGTTGGCGTAGACTGTTGATAAGTCTTCATCTAAAAAATGTAAAACAATTCAATTAACATTTTGAATGATTCTTATAGTAAGGCAAAAACGGTTCTTAATATGTTAAGATCTCGCAGACTGAGTCAAAACTGAAGAGATCGCCTTAAACTTACTTTTTTTTACAAAATCTAAAATATTGAACAATCCTTTTAGTAAATGTAATGTTTTATAATTAAAAATAAAGGATCATAAAAAATTGAATTGGGATTAATTATCGATCACTTAAAGTAGTACTCTCATTTCTTACGTTGATTGCTCTTCACATCATCATACAAAAATTTCAGCAAAGAAATGATACAACAAAAATGGAAGCATTTTAAGGAAAGCTTAACCTCTACTAAATAGCTAGCTCAAAAAGCACTGCGCACGTAAGCTCTCCCTTTCCTTTACCTCTTGTAAAATAGCAAGATTACTCAATTTATTAAACTTCAATAACGTGACTAATACCTCTATCAAAAAAAGGGTTGGTGCATTTACGTTTAAACTAAGTGGATACTTTTTCTATTATCTACTAGTTCACTTTCAATAAAAAATAACAAATGAATGATTTCACACACAAATTTTAATTTTTAAATCATTAATATAACATGGTGAACACTAATAGCTGGCTGCTGCTGCATAAATGCTAATAAGCAAAATAATTTTGCTACCACCTTGATATTTCAAGCGTATTTAAAACGGCACTCATATGTCCCGGTCGGGGCAAGGGGTTTAATTAAACAATATACAAATTGGAACAAAATTTCAACATAATATACACAATTTTTTATATTATTAAATTCAGCAGTTTTTTACCCTTTTCATCAAGATTTACGTTCTTTTCTCGCATTAGACCTCTAAAGGTAGAATCTTGCCTCACTTTTTCTTTTCTTTGAGCTATGTTCATTTTCTTCATACAGTTATCAGCAGCTAAAAATAAATTAACGACCTATTTTTTACTCAAGTCCATATTTTTGATCACATATCCAAAATTGAAAGCAAATATATGAAATGGTGTACATATTTGGAAAACTAGTTTTTTCTTACCGATAACCAAATAATTCTGATTCGGATATATATGTTATGTCCAGAATAAAACTAACTAGAATTTCTTACGAGGTTTTAATTTAATGTAATAAGGAAACTATTTCCTTATTTTAGAAACTTTATTTAAATTAATTAATCAGTTAAGTAAAAAATAATAACGTCTCCTGGATTAGAAACTTATAATTGTATCAATTTTAAAAATTAGTTCTAAAAACTTTTAACATTATAACATTTTCATAAAAAATAAAAACATTAAGTAAAAGCTAAACGATAAAAAATTAAGTACTAATACAACATTATTTTAGCAACCTGAAATATTTTCTTAAAAATTAATTTAGAACGTTTTAAGAGCAAAAAAAATCAAAAATTGTTAGATCAAGAGTATCACAAAATTATGCCTTCGTTTCAAAATGCTTAAAAGGCAAGAAAAAATTGCTATCAAAAGAAGGGCTAAAATTATTGCCGATCTGATTCGGTCAAGAGAAAAAAAATGGCACCCTCCGAGAAAGGCCTCCATATTCTTTTTGCTCCCGTTCTCATCTCCAACTGACAAAAACATGTCAACAACCCGCCACTACAGTTGCGTATAAAAAAAGCGTTTTATTTCCATTCGAAGTATTGCCAACCGCAGATGACTAAACGCGCACCGATCCGGTTCGAATCATTTAAGAGTTCGAATCAACCTAAGATCACGGTATGGAATTGGAAAAATACCCAGGGACTCTACTATCCCCGGATCCGAAAATAAATTTATTGCTAATTTTTTACTAAATGTCTAACAAGACAAAAACAAAAAAGAATCATAAATATTCCACCCATCCATATTCTTCATAAAAAATATATAATTTTAGATATGACAGTTTTAACCACTTAACTGAATAGTTTTCTTTGCTATCTAATAAGTTGACCCCTCCTGTTTTGGAAAGGGGCTGTCGTTTTCATTCATCTTAGAAGGCATAGGATACTTAAGATGTTTATGGATCCTACATATTTTTTGTGTCAAATTGTAAAGCTAATTAATGATTCAATTTTAGTTTATAAGACTAAAATTTCGATAATTCGATGCACGAGTATTCTCGGGCTGTTAAGTTAAGCGGTTAAGAAGCACAGTATAAATAATAGAAAGATGTTCAAGTTATGAAGGAAAAAAACGTAACAGGAACATTCTTTCAATTTGTTCTTATGATCACTTGATTTTGATAATTTTCATATTATTTATGAAAGAAGTTTCCAAATAAAATACAGGAAATAACAAATTATTTAATTTTTGCTTTTACCATTATCTGATGTAACAAAAAACTATTGCAAATTGATTAATTTTGACGCATTCCTTTTCACCATACAGATGGAAATAAAATTAAACATATCTTCATACGCCTGTAGTAATTGTTTAATAACCCAGTATTAATAATCTTAATTTAAAAAAAATTAAAATTTCGACATTTCATTTCAGGAAGCGGTAGCAAAATGAACTTTGAACGTAATTCACTTATGAGGAAAAGGTATTTAAAAATAAACGGCAATTAAATATTAAATTATTATCAGAACATCGATGAAGTATACATTAAATGTATTAAGGAAGTGAACAATATATTTTCATTTTTTTCACATCGTAAAAACAAAGTCATGTGCTAAGAAATTTGCTAATTATTTCAAGATTTTTACCTTTAATTTATACATTCAAATGTAATGGGGTCGAAGACCACCGACTCGGCATAAACAAAAAAAAATCGACAAAAATCGTTTAATACGATTTATATGAAAAGAAACTACAAATAAAGTATTCTTGTAAGCGTATATATGCATATATTTACCTTATTTTTTTCTTCGACCCAGCTGTCAAATTTTTAACTTTCAATAAATGAGAAATTTTATTTAAATATATACTCACAAATCATATATACTTAATTCAACATTACCGAAAAATCAATTCAAAATAAAATTTAGTTCTTACCAGTAAACTCCTGTTACCAGTTCTTCAAATCCCCACTCCTTTAGCTTTTCTTTAATGTCTATTTTCAATGGGTATGTAAATATCCAAATCAGCTCTAACGCGAAAATGTCCCGTCACGCTAAACATGGCCGAGCGAGCAGAGAAAGATTTTTCGTTTAACGTTCCTTCATTTCCAAACTGAAACTTTTAGT
>BGPR01028149.1:0-20170 GCA_013235015.1 Araneus ventricosus | reverse complement strand
TAGAATTTACTAATTGACTTTAAGGAAAGTTAAATTTCTTTGAATCTTCTAATTGTTCTAAATGGAAACTAAATTTCTTTCGTAGAATTTACTAACTGACTTTAAGGAAAGTTCCATTTCTTTGAATCTTCTAATTGTTCTAAATGAAAGCTAAATTTCTTTCATTCAATTTGCTAATTGACTTTAATGAAAGTTAAATTTCTTTGATTGAATCTACCGAATACCTTTATTAAAAGTTAAATTTCTTTTGTTAAATTTTAAAATTACATTACCCTTTTAATGAAGAACCAAAAAAGCGCAAGTCTCTTTTATTCGAACTAAAAATACCGTAAACCCTGAAAATGTAACCAAAAATAATACATAATAAGAGTCCCTTCTCAAACTGTCGCCACTCATTATGCATTTTGCGCTGTCCTGTTCGGAATGACAAAAGAACTCACCGAGCGAGTCCGACGGGCCATCACTCTTCCATCACGCGAGGGGGTGGGCAGTGGTTAGCAGATCATTTACATGATAAACGGAACCCTAAAAAACAGGCGCCGAACGCTGATTCACAAATTTCAACTGCCGCTGTTTAGGGAAAAGCACATAAACACCGAATTCGTACGTGACATACATGCGATCGGCTCAGAAAAAACACGCGGCATTATCAACCACCGAACAGGTGTTTGAGGTTAGCGGCCCCTGGGATGTCAAGCTCATGACGCAGACATTGGGAGCCACACGTAGATGGAAAGCGTGTAATGAATTTGCGATGAAAACTAAGTGAATCTTTCTGAAAATTGAATTATTTATAAAACAAAAAAGTCTGTCCACACCCATTATTTAGGTTTATTAAGTTTAAATTTCTATTTACTATTATTAAATTAGAGTATTTTCTATTTAAAATTATTATTAATTGTTATTTTAATATAATACTATAATTTATGAGCTCCGCGTAGATGAAAAACGTGTAATGACAACTTCGTGAATCTTACTGAAAATTGAATTATTTATAAAACAAAATCAATTGTCCACAACTATTATTTATGTTTAGTAAGCTTAACTTTCAATTTATAATTATTCAATTATTCTATTATGTCTTTGAATTTAGTACTATAATTTATGAGCAACACGACTGAATGAAAATTTTGTAATAAAAACTTCGTGAATCTTACTGAAAATTCAATAAGTTATAAAACAAAAAAATCTCTCCACGTCTATTATTTAAGTTTATAAAGTTTCTATTTACAATTATTAAATTCGTTCATTAGTTTTTAATGTAATACTATAATTTATGAACTTCGAGACTGGATCAAAAGCGTGTTATAATTTTGTAATGAAAACTTCGTGAATCTTTCTGAAAATTTAATTATTTATAAAACAAAAAAATTTGTCCACAACTGTTATTTGGGTTTAATAAGCTCAAATTTCAATCTGAAATTATTAAATTAGTTTATTAGTTGTTTTAATATAATACTATAATTTATGAGCCATATTGGATGTTCAGCGATGAAAAACTAGAACTTAACTGATAATCTTGATACATGTAAGGCATTGAGAGGCAAAATTTCATGAAAGAAAAAATTAGAAAAATCACAGAAAAAATTGGATCTACAAATGATTATCGCATTCATATAAAAAAGCTATAAATATTCGAATGTGTCAAAGACTTTTGTTGAACTCTTACTTGTCTTGTAAGCGTGATGACGCCTGTCCGCGAGAATTATAAGTCGTTGAGATGCGTCCCTGATTGTGGTTTAATTGAGTTATTTTAACTCTCCATTTTGCAGCAACACGACAGCTAATTTGGGATGGACATCTCTATTTGATAACTCTGACTTGATCATGGTCAGACGACGAGGACAACATCTGAGTCGGCAACCCTTGCCAAAACTTCCGTGCCTCAGCAGCGGGAGTACATTTAGTTCCGAAGGATTTAACAAACATCAGACCAGCTTACAAGGCGGTTCTTCTAGGGATGTTTCGAACCTGGAGCCTTCCGGCACCGAAGCTGGGACATTTCCTCCAAGTCATCGCGGCTCCTGCGAAATACTTGCGGAGTTAGACGCATATAGCGTAGCATTTCAAAAGAGTACCTTATGAAGGCATTACAGTACAGTCTTGTTATTTGACAATACATTCTCACTCACATTTTTTAACGTAGGACTACGTTCCTCCCATTGGGGTCTCAGGAAGGAATTTGATTCAAACGCCAAAACGCCTCAAAAGACATTGTATGGGAGATCCTCTATATCTCGGTAACTACGTATGTAAAAAACATAACTAATGTTTTATTTTAGAGATAATGGGTAACAAAAGAAGTTGCAAAAAGAATTTGAAAATCGGAATTGTGGTTCAGCGACTACTGAATCGCAAAGTTGGGCAAAAATACGCGTTAATTGGTGAGGTCACACGCATGAGGTGAGCGCGCACAATTGGCTGACGCTCTCGCTTGCCAGTTTTAGCGAGCGAGATTTCGTGATTGCGTTGAAAAATTTCGTTGGGGAATTCATATATTGATTCAACTTTCACAAGAAGCATTATTTCCGAATTATTAAATTATGTATGTTACTTTTAATATCCTCACCGATCCTACACAGAATTGTAACATATCCACGCACGATTGAAGAGTTCAGACCAAAAGAATTGACATTGTAATATAGTTTATTAAGAAATAAAACAATTTTCATTGTAACCTTAGTTTTATTTTATTTCGCCAATTTTCCATACATTAGTATTTCAGAAAAACAAAAGAGAATTGAGAGTTACTTCGAGGAACAAAAGAGAATTGAAAGTAACTTCGAGAAACAACAGTATCGCGAGTAACTAAGAGAAACCAACAAACTTCGAGAAACAAAAGAATCACGTGAGTAAAGTAGTCCTACGCCTTTAACGTCAGCAGCTGTTTGAAAAAGACAGCATCCCGTCAATTTTTTTTCTGAATAAATTAAACAATATAAAGTGAGAAATGTACACTGTAGTTTGCATTAACCACAGGTGACTGTTTGTTAAGGGTTTTAAAGGGCTTCAAGGTCAAGTGAGCATGTGGAACTAAGCTATATATGAGTGTTGCTGCAGACTCCATGCTGATAAGACTGCTGTGGTAGTGCCCAACTGAAATTTTTAAATAATACATAATTACGAATAAGCTATAGTCTTTAACTGCTTAGTAAGCTTTAAATATGATGCTCTCTCATTTAGTGCATGTAGTAAGTGATATTTAGACTCCCAATGTCGTATTTATGCATTATTATTTTATTTTACTTGAAATAATGCCTTCACTGGTTTTATGAGTTTCAGGCTCTTTCCAGATACTGTGTGGAGACGCATCAGGTCGTCTTTCAGAGCAAATTTTTACGCATCTGTTCCTTTATAAAGTCTGTATTTGTTATAACTGATATAGGTAATAGCGCCAACGAACGAATAAGAGAACGCATCCCGTGCTGCATGTGCATGATGGGCTTATATCAGTATTTCATTATTGTCAATGGTGAGATAAATTATTCGACACTGGGGTTGAATATAATCTTCATGAACTGTTTCTGTATAATAACATTACCATAAAGTTTCACGTGTTCTGAATTTCGAAGCTCTAATTACAATATTTATAACCTTAGTCTTCTATTAACTTAAAAAAGTATCCGTGTATGTTTATATATTGTAAAAGATTCTAATTTTGCTTATGTATTGTAAAAGGTTCTAATTTTGTTCATGCATTGTAAAAGATTCTATTTTTGTTCATGTATTGTAAAAGATTCGACTTTTGTTTATGTATTGTAAACGGTTCAATTTTTATTTATATGTAGTAAAATGTTCTAATTTTGTTTATGTATTGGAAAAAGTTCTATTTTTGTTTATATATTGTAAAATTTTCTATTTTTGTTTATATACTGTAAAAGGTTCTATTTTTGTTTATATATTGTAAAAGTTTCTATTTTTGCTCATGTTTTGTAAAAAGGTTCTATTTTTGTTTATGTATTGCAAAAAGTTCAATTTTTGTTCATGTATTGTAAAAGGTCCTATTTTTGTTTACGCAATGTAAAAGGTTATATTTTTGTTCATGTTTTGTAAAAGGTTCAATTTTTGTTCATGTATTGTAAAGGATTCAATTTTTGTTCATGTTTTGTGAAAGGTTCTATTTTTTATGACTTACAAGTTTTTGTAATAGTTTAAATAAATTCACTCAACATGACACTAATTCTATCAGATAATCACGTAAATAGAGTAAAATTAGTTACATTCAGTTCCAAAGATCTAAAAATGGGCACGCAGAGTGCAAAGAATACGCTTTACAGTGGAAAGTAACTAATACAAGCGATGATATTTTTTCTTGCGTGTATCCTATTTGTTTAATAATGAAATATTTTTTTATGTTGAATAAATTTAATTATATCGATACGATAATTTAATAAACGATATTTCTTTTCCGTGCAATATTTTTCATGAGAAAAGTTGTTTTTATCAAAATCAACATGATCCAAATTTAAGTGCGAATAATTAAACCTTTTTCATTGTTTACACGGGTAACACTAAAACGTTGTGCCTGCAAGCAAACTTGTTGCCGAAACGATAATAGAAAACTGCACATGACAACTTAATCTGTCATTTTCGTGCTAGTTGTACATCTATATCTTTACAGATCCATGGCCACTAATCGAAATTTTCGAAATTGGACTTTTCAATTTTCTTCATTTGGATTAAGAAAGACAAATCAAACAACTAAATATGGCCGGAGGGAATTTTTTTATTGTATTCGTTTGATATTCAATGGGTTTTTTATTAAATAAATCATTTTCCATAAAATTCAACAGTTTATTTTTTGTTATCATTCCATGGTGTTGCAAAATAATAATTATTTGTCCATATAACAACTGTTAACAACAAATAAGAAGCAAATTATTTATACGCACCATTGGAGAATGGTATGAAATTTAAACCAAGAGACTCTTAACAGTCGAAGCCACGTGATCCTAATTCAAAAACCATTTTTTTTTTCTGCTGTGATCAATCTGTTAGCGGGCATCCATGACACACTTCCAGTTTCACTTTCATTGCAGTATAATGTCATATTTTTTTCCTCGCTTTCCTCTTATTGGTTAATATCTGCCTCAAATGTATTTATATCTTATTTTTTGTAAATAGTAAATTATTCATACCGCCTCCATTCCATGGCCATTCAAATTTCGGTAAAATCCGTGTGACTCACAATGATTGCATTTCTACTAGAAGATTTGGGCTGTTAGCTTGCCAGCAATATCTCAGATATGATTGTCACAGATTTATTAACGAATGTTCTAGCAGAAACTCTCATGCACTGAAAATCTCAGTGCTTAAGAAAAAAAACCGAAATGATGAATCAATTGACACTAACTTTCATTTTTCAAAATATATAAGTATTCAAATCCAGAATTAAGCATGAAAAAGAAAGAAACTTTTTTCAACGAAAATAAAAATCTCCTAGAAGTGGAAAAATAAATCAATTCTTATATAACTTCTATTTGATATTAACGGAGTTCCGAGTCGATGAATCGTCATAAAATATAAAAAGGAAACTGCTAAAATCATCTGAAAAAACCCTGGCACAACTAATATTTTATATTAAATCATCATAGAATCAGAACGGTATTGTGTCCCATGTGTAGTGTATGTTAATCTGTTGACAGATCTTCTGGATCTCTTTGTCACGTTGCCAAATTCCTGAGATTCACCGATTTCGGAATGTAATTCTATGATAGATAAGGTTGTTTATCTCTCTAGATCTGGTATCTTTTTTCTTTATTCATCTGATTTCCAATCTTGATGCATCCGATGTGTTTTCATACTGTGGTTAAAGCAGCAAGTCAGACTGGGCAAAAGTGGCTAGCACATGTCATGTTAAAATTCTTAAACCTCAGACCAAATCATTTAGGAAAATTTAAGTAGCAAATTTTCAGATTGACCACAACAAAAATTGTAATGATTTCGAAGAAAGTGGAATAAAAAGGGAAGAAAATAACTGTCGACTGCAGCCATTTTACTCGCATGAAGAAATGATTTGAATTGGTGAGAATTTTTTTACTGACTGCGTGTACACAGTGAGCTTTTACATTTCACATTTAAAAAAATGATTTTAAATTCTGTCACATTGTTCCCATTAGCTGAAATGAAGATTACACGAAAAGCAAATCCTCATCCACAAGCCTGAAGACAAATGTAGATTCCTTTTGTCTGGAGATATAAGGAAAAGAACATTTCGCCCTCTATTTTCATTAGGATTGGAGCTAAAAGAATGAAAGAGTGTGGTTGAGACTGCAAATGTCGAGAGCTTACCAACAAAGTGTAACGTTCAAGGGAAAAAAGATAATTTTAGTTAAGGGGAGGGGGTGGGGTGGAAAATCAATTTTTAGCTCATATAGTCTGAGCAATTGTAGCTATCAAAAAGCTTTCAAATACAAAAGTTGTTCGTTATGATAAAGCAATAATTCGCCTAATTTAAATTTTCTATCTATCTTCAATCGTAAAGGAACTATGAGGAAATGAAAATTTAACCTCCCCCACCATTTTCACCCCCTTTAAGCTGGATGGTACACAAAACATGTACACAAAATTAAAGGAAATCAATATCATACTAAGAAAGCCAAAACAAAGATAAACTCAGAGGTAATCGAAAGAAAAAAGAAAAAAAGCTAACAAGGAATCCATTTTAGACCACTTTTTCAAGGGCTAAGGACTTTATTCGAACTCATTTTTCTAGTTGATTGTTTTTAAGCGCTACACAAAACTAACTTCATTCGTAATAAATTACTTTCTCTTGCTTGCGGTTCCCAGCTGTTGGTGAATTATTTTGACAATTTCTTTCTCACGTTATGGGTGCAGCCACTTCGCCAAACATGGATTCTTCTCGCGGATGCAGCGTCTACTTTGCATTCTGGCGCATAATTACACAAATTCTGAAACGGGCCCCCACCATTAGTAGTCAAGTTTTCTTTCTCGCCTTTTTTGAGAAGGGGCTGTCTTTGGGTGATTTATGAGTGCTCGCCCAAAATATGCAAATCATTGTTTGGTCTTTGTTCGAGAGACTCTCATAGATCACGAATTGGGTACGAGAAAAGCGCGCACGGCCTCTCTTTAAATGAGTTCCGACGCGCGCCGCAAAACTGCGCCGGGGAATTTATTACGCTTCACATGCAAAGAAGCGAGCTTCTTTTTATTCTATGCGTCCTCTTTTTGCTTCTGCCATTTTTCTG
Source organism: Araneus ventricosus (assembly GCA_013235015.1). NCBI lineage: Eukaryota > Metazoa > Arthropoda > Arachnida > Araneae > Araneidae > Araneus > Araneus ventricosus. The sequence continues at coordinate 12,962 of BGPR01028149.1, read as the reverse complement.
GGAAAGCAGCACGCGGTGTTTGGTACAATAAACAATGAATCGCAATCAATTTTCCGAAAGTCTCGACTGAAGTCACTACTACAAAATGAATTCGTGCGAAACGCCGCGTTTAAGAGTTCCGAAGCCCATTTACGAATTTATTAATCTTATAACTCCTGTATATTGCGCTTCTCAACCAAGTGAATATAATTCTCAGGCTAACAGAGCGGAGAAACGACTAAATTTCTTTCTTACTCCGTATTCTGTGGCGGAAGAATAGCTCTTTGCTTGCTAAAAATCCATTTCGCTGCGAGTAAAAATTCCCTTTTGCATCCAGCAAGACAGGCTTTGTCTGTTTTTCTCGTTGCGCATTGTATTCAGAATATTCCCTTGCATACAAAAAATAATCTTGGGTTTATACAATGATTGGAAAATTGCTAGAGTCTATGTGTATTACACAGGGTGCCAGACTTATCGTGAACAATAGCTAATTTCTAAACCATTAGGGATAAACATATAGTTCCAATTGAAAAAATTCTTTAAATGAAGGGAAGAATTACAATATATGTGTTTTGAGTGAATAAATATATTCCTGAAAAAGTTACGAATTCTAACTTTTTATACAGTCCCATCAGTCATATTTAGTAAATTTTTTTTGACACTCTAATATTTTAAACCAAAACAGTCCCACTCTTCTGCGACTAAAACTGACCGATTTATAGAGCTTTGAATATCGCTGACTCAGACCACTTTACACCATTTCAATAGCCGTCTTGAAGGCGATCCACCAATCAATGCACAGCACTTGCTCGACGAGGCCGCGGATTGGTTAAAAATCATGAAATTCGAAGCTCCAATGACTCGCTCAGTTTTAGTCGCAGAAGAGTGGGACTTATTTTGTTTAAAATGTTAAAATGTCAAAAATATTTAACTAAATATGATTTATAGGACCGGGAGACCCTGTAACAAGTTAGAATTCGTATTTTTTTTTTCAGAAATATATTTAGTGACTCAAAAAACATATATTATAATTCTTCCCTTCATTTAAAGCATTTTTCCTATTCGAACTATATGTCTATCTCTAACGGTTTAGAAATTAGCTATTGTTCACGATAAAGTTATTAATGGTTCAATTGATTGTAATGATATAATGAGCTCAATAGATTTCGCTGTGCCCGCTAGATTTTTAAGAAACCAGAGTTCCTTTTCAAATTTATATTCAAAATTTAATTATATTAACAGGTTCTCCTTATATAGGTTTTATATAATTTTTAACACGTTCTCTGATGAACTTTATATTTTTAATATGTCTCTTGGTGCTTTTAAGTCGAAATGTTTGCATCTTTTAAATACACGATATGTTTTATTTTGCCTTTCTACAACATTTTTTATTTTTATGCTATTTGATTTTCCGTGTTCTTATGTATTCGACCCGTTTTTTGGCGCCGTGTTTGATTTATATTTATCTTAAGTGTTGCATTTTTTTTAATCTCAAGTGTGTATTTACGTTTTTACATTTTTAAACTCCTGGTGTGTTTTTATTTGACTCGGTGTTTGCGTGTTTTGACTTTTTGACCCTTGCCTTTTGGAAATGAATTTTAATTTTTTTTAAAAATACGGCCTTTGGTGTCATAGTGTGTCTTAAAGTTTGTGATTATGTGTTTTCGTTTTTAATTATATATACGTTTGCATAAGTTTTATGATTTTATGTATTCTCTGTGGTCTACTTTTTGCTTTCTAGGCATATTTTTTATTTACTCATCGTGACTTTTGTTCTTTGTGTGTTTGTCAGCATTCTGTCAATGGAGTTTTCTCTGTAGTGTGCTTTTCTTTAAATAAATAAATAAGTGTGGACACCCAGTATCATATCTAGAATATTTGTGCTCGCCTAAGGCGGGTTTTTAGACTGCAAACTTTATTTCAGAACTGATTTTAAGAGATTTAGTCTCAAAAGATGTTATACAAAATCCCATGCACATTGACTGAGTGTATAAGAAATAAATGAAAAATAGTACCAAAAATTACCTTCCTATTGATATCAATTGAGTTGCTTTACAATTTGTTCTCTAATCTTAATAAATTTTAAAAAATATTTTTTGGCATAATTTACAACAATACTTTATATTATTGAAACGAAATTCAATCCGTTTTCATTGTTGAAACAAATATTTGATTGCTTGTTTCTCTCTCATTGTTGAAAGCTGAGTTAATATTCTTATGCAATCATCGATTTCCTCGTTCAATAATGACGCAGACAAAAGGGGCGGGGTTATTTTAAGCTCCGCCCGGCGTTAGAGACATCTCTGGTCCTTTCTAGAGCTCATCCTACTCACTGTGTGTCTCCCCTCTCTGCATAGTAATATCTTCCAAAAGTGCAAATCTCGGGTTTTTTATAAACGAACAATAGTTCCATGAAATGGTCGATAAAATACGTATTTTGTAAAATCCATAAATGAATCAAAACAGTTATTGTTATCTACAAACTACTGCATGTTCTCGGATTCCGAAACCCTCCGAGCTATTACGCATGCGCCATGCGGAGTTATTTTCACCAAAATAGGGGGAAAGTGAAAAATAGAGAGGGAGATGTTTACATTTTACTTAGTGTAACCTAACAAGAAATCTCCGGAAATCCGCTAATCTTAATCACTGCCTGAGACCTCTTTCCGGAGTAAAATCGTCCAAAAATGCTAGTCGTGGGTTATTGAAACGATCCGTAAGTGAAAAGCAAAAGAAATGATAAGAAAAGCATTTAGGAAAGAAAAAATATCAATAATCTCTTTTCGAACTTTCAGAGACCGACAGGCATACGTTTCATCAATATAAATAAATGTCAACAACGTAGGCAGCTTTCAGACTGGTTATTGAAGAACAGGTCCCCACTGCTCTTACATAATTTTCGTTAAATAAAAGGAACACAATCCGTTGCGGTCAGTTACCATGTCTCTGAGACGTCATACAAGTTCTAGTTATGGCAAAGATCACTTTCTTCTTTATGACGCAGAAAACAGACTTGCATTTACATTAGCTACACGTAGTAGCGATGTGACTTGGATGCATAATATGTGACGAAGTTAGAGAGTTTTCATTTTGTACCCAAGTCCACAATTTCATCCGGGGTACTTCATGCTCAATGCCGTCTTAAATTGAACACGTTGAAAAGTCGATTTTCGGCCAAAATTCCATTTTTTTTTTATTTTGGATGTTTTGGATAGTTTGTTCCTTTACCTTTCTAAAACATATTTACTTTTGTCGGTGAGTTAATTAGAAGATGAGATATTAATTATTTTATAACAAATCGAAAACCGAAAGTGGGCGTTTAATTAACCGAAAGTTGTCATTTAAAGGGACAGAAACTTGTCAAAAATTCTTTTAAACTGCATTTTTTTAAGTTAAAATCATGTTAGTATATTTTTAGGATTTTTTTATGTTTAGATACTTAATTGACATCTAGCATGTTTGAAGTTTTGGGGAATTTCCTCTGAAAAGCAGCAGAGATTCAAGATTTTTGTAAATTTGTGATAATTTATACTCAAAAATCATACTCTAATATTAATCTTTTATTAAATTCGAATCTAAAAAACATATTTTGGTGTTTCTATTTCACAATTTAAAAAAAAGTGCTCCGAACGTGTTCGGATACCTTAACAAATTTAAGCCTGAGGGCTAGAGAAATCTTATGTCCTATCAGAACCGTAAATAGGAATTTGAGATATATGCCCGTCGTAGCAGTTATAGTTTGAACATCATTTTTGTATTTAAAATACTCACTCTATACTTTTCAAATTGTAACACATATAATGTACTTTTAATTTTTATTTATTTATTTACAGAAGAAAATGCACATTACAGAAAAGATTTCTTTTTGTAGTGTTGGATGACATGCATTCTACATCAAAAGACAAAAATTGATAGCGTAAAAATCAAAGACAATACGAATAAAGGTGCATTATTGCACAACTAATTTTAAGACATTAAACATATTAAGAAGGCAAAAGTGATAGACAATTCATTTTCAAAGCCTTAAACGATATTTGAAAAATATCGAAGTCTTCAGAAAACTTGTTAAAAATTTTGTAAAATTTATACAATGAGAAATTTTAAATATAATTAAATTTTACTTATATACAGTAAGACACTCTGTATAAGTCTGTCAAGGGACTGGCCTAAAAAGTCGTATAATCGAAATTTTAGTAAACAACCTTGATTATTGCAAATTTAATACGCAAATTCATTTAAAAATATTCATTTTTAGGTTTTTTTTAAGATAGTACTAATATATTCTACATAGTGTAGAAAAAATATATAATAAAGACAAGGTAACAATAATAGGAGCAATTTAACTGGTGAGCGCAAGTGCTGCATCATCCAGGAAAAAATGCGAAGATAAAGGTATTAAAACAAAATAAGAAAAGTTTCAACTGTGATAGAGGTAAAAATACAATAATATTAACAGAAAACGAATGAATGGATCCGATGGATGATTTCTTTGAAGCCTCCATCCATGCAGATTCAAAATTAGAATAGGATTTCTGTTGAGGAAAACGACTTTAAGGTCGAAATTAAAATTTTGCTCTCAGGCCTGAACCTATTCCGGAAAAAAATTGGAAAACAAATAAGGAGGAAAACATTTATCTACAAAGAAGAAATTCAAAACAGTCTTTTAAACATAGTCTTTGAAAAAGGGAATATCTTTTTGGAAATTCAAATAAAATTGTTCAGTCACTGAATGAAACGTATCTCATTGGTTAATTTCATGACGTAGCCGAGGTTACGGCACTAGTCGAAGTTGATTGGTTGTTACAATCTATATGTATTTTGTTAACTTGTGTTTTTATGATAAGCAGTCGAATGAATGGCTGTCCGTGAGTGTGTAAGCTGCAAGAAAGCAGCATGTTTCTTTTAAGTAACTGTATTAAAGCTATTTTTTATTTTAAAACTAACTGCCTGGTATCTGCGTTAACTCTGCAACATTACATTCCCGACATGCCAACATATCTTACCTGTCTTGATTGTGGAATGAAATGACGCTTAACAAAGCAAACTTTGTTTATAGGTGTGCGCACCTATCTCTTTCTACATATTGTAGAATATACTAGTTATTCATGGTAAATTAAACATTTACCATAGAAGTGAGAAAATTCTACCTTTGCTGCATATCTCAGTACTAATTACACATATCTGATATGATTTATATACATTCAGGTAGGCTTTAATTTTAAAAAATCTATAATTCTCGTCTGACTTGCTGATTGCCTCTGAATATTAAGTACAGCATTATGAATCGAATTAAGTTCTTTGAATTTTTTTAACAAAATAAATAAGTTCGAAGTTCTCCAATGAAATCCATTACTTCTTTAAAGGAAGGAGGCATAATTTCTTCAAATTCTTTCGTCGCTTATATTATCATCAGACAATTTATATTCTATTAATTTTTGAAATGTGAATAATTACGAAGTCACGATTTCTTTATCACAGTTCATTTACTAGAAAGGAGGACATTTTCACAGTTTAGAAAGAGGGAAAAGGACGTATAATCGAAGCTTTGCGTCGTATAAACGAAGTAGTTTATCACCGCAATGAATGCGAATGAATCGAGACGGTGCTGAAACGACGTATAAATGTAAAAGACGTATAAACGAGAAACGCATAAACGGTGCTTTAGTGTATTTTCAAATAATTGGTTATTTCCAAGATTATGGTTGACACAGCAAAATGAATAAAATTAAGTAAGTCAATGCAGTCGATCATCCGATTGATGCTTTTATTGTTAGCTTTCTCATCGTCAAATGACGTTGAAAGCTCAGCAGAGCAACCATTAATAGCGTCAGTGGAATCTTAAAGACATTTTTGGTAGAATGGTTGGTTGATGTGGAAGACTTCTCAGAAGGCAACATACATTGCTGATGACAAACATTTATTGATGAACTATATACAAATGAGAAAACATTGTGGACTTCAAAAGTCACACTTCAAATTACACACCGGTCACATCGGTTCTTACTACCAAGTGATTCACAGAGAAAGAGTACGCACTAATATTCACCCTTTCTGGGCGATTTACATATTACCGATGCCATCCCGCACAGTGGAAGTTACCGAAAGAAAATCTGATTAGTCGCTCGTCAGATGACGTCATATTACTATCAACAGTTTGTTTACATTTTTCCACTGTGCGAGATGGCGTCAGCCCGTTTATCTCGAAGTTGATAAGAATTTATGATTCTAATGCCAACATTTATAATAAGAAAAGAGCATTTCGGGTCCTCGCCGTAGATTTTTCGTGGAAACGTCAAGATAAAATCATAAATGAAGTATTTCGTATTAATATGTAATTTAATTATCAGTCTCTTTAATACAATATTTACACAGAGTAGTATAATGGTTACAGAATAGATAAATCACAAGCTACCACAGACCCTTGCTACATGCGATAAACTTGCTATTTATCTATTCTGTAACCATTATACTACTTTGTGTAAATATTGTATCAAAGAGATTGATAATTAAATTACATATTTGTACGAAATACTTGTTTTATGATTTCATCCCGAAGTTTTAACGAAATCTCTACGGCGCAGACACGAACTGCGCAATTCTTATGCTTTATTAAGAGTATCTTTTCAAGGCGCCATCTGTTGACAGTGATTTATCTATTCTGTAATCATTATAATAGAAAGGAAAAAATATTCAGAAGAAAAAAAGAAGAAGTAAACAATGATGATAACAATACACCTTTCTGCGTGCCCAACGCAGCACCATCCAGTGATTGCATCAACAATATTGTCTTACAATTAAGCAACAAATCACTATAGAATTAAACAACAAAAAATTCTCTAATAATTAAAATAATTAAAACACATAAAAGAAAACAAATAGAACTCCGGTGGCGAGTGGTTTTGAAAAAGTTCGCCATTCAAGTTCTCTTCCATTTCTTCCATTTTGATTGCATTTTCTTTTATTTTCTAATTGTTGGCGCGTGAATAGGTGTATTGTTATCGCTATTGTTTACTTCTTCTGTTTTTCTTCTGTATGTTTTTTCTTTTTTTTGTTTTCTATTATGTGTATTTGTATTTTATTAGAAGTTGCTGCATATGCGACATTCTGTATAATACAAAAGTTTTAATTAATTTTTAATATCTCTTGTTAAATTTTATTAATTATAACTGTAATCATTATACTACTCTGTGTAAATATTGTATTAAAGAGACTGATAATTAAATTACATATTAATACGAAATATTTGTTTCATGATTTTATCCCGACGTTTTAACGAAAAATCTACGGCCCGGACCCGAACTGCGACTTTCTTATGATTTATTTATAGTAGCTTCTGATGGCGCCATCTGTTGACAGTACATAGAACTACATTTCGCGTATGCGCAGAAAAATATTATTTACTACAAATGCTCATATTTCCTTTAATATTCAAATTTTAGAATTCAAATGTTAATACAATGTTTGTTCTATGTATTGTTAAATATTCTGGAAATTTCGTACAATTCGAAAGAAAACTCTGCTTGTTATATTCAAAACACATGAGGAGTTTGAAATTTTCACTTTAATACCGATTTTCGCTTATATTCTGATAAATATTTTTATTGTCTCACTTTGTGTCCAAGGAATACTCTTCACGCTCTTTAAAATGACACCAGAATCTACCTCCTAGCTAAGTGCGTTTCCACGCTACACTTATTTATAACCTTACATAAAGCTAATTCATAACGATCACGCGCATGCGCCTACACTGGTACGATGACGAACTCTTACAGATATGATCTATCCGTTGTGAGGTCAACCATTCTTTTCGCATTATTAGTCTCGTAGTTATTAGCGATTCAAATCTGACGGTATTTTGTCACTCAAGAAAGTTCGACCGATTATCAATGTAACGAGCGGAAAGACGTTTTCACGTCAAAAGAAAAGGAACAGCATACATGAAAGATCGCGTCGGAATTTCAAGAATATGCTTTAATATAGTGTTCGATATTGTGATTAAAGAGCAAAATTTGATACACTGCTACGATATTACGATTCAGCGTGCAGATACCTACTTTGTCATAGACAAATGCAGTCAACTTTCGCAAGTATAATTTATAATTTTTCTCACTGTTTGTCTCTGTATGAATAGTTTTCAACTGATATATATTTCCATGTAACAATATAAAGTCAATGGCTTTCAACTGATATATATTTTCATGTAACGTTATAATGTCGATGGCTTTCAACTGATATATATTTTCACGTAACGTTATAATGTCGATGGCTTTCAACTGATAAATATTTTCATGTAACGTTATAAAGTCGATGGCTTTCAACTGATATATATTTTCATGTAACATTATAAAGTCGATGGCTGTCTCGTTACAAGCCCTCAATATATTTTTACTTTTATCAAATGCAAAATTTTAATTAAATAATTTTGGTTCAATTTAAATAGTTTTTATTTGAATAAATTTTGGTCCTAAATTTAAGAAAATCAATATACAATTGAACCCCGCTAATCCGAAATTCCAGTTAATCCGAACCGATTTTATTTTCAAAAATTATATGTAATTGAAAAGATTATCTGAAAAGATTTAAATATACATACTAAACACAAAAAAGTACTTTTTCAGTTTGCATAATTTTGTACACATTGAAGAAACTAATGCAAAAATTCAAGGATCACATTTACATTTAATAAAAACACATTACATAAACACATCACATACACATTTACAGTGGAGTCTCCATATAACGAAATCGCTTGGTTCCAATTGAAAAATTCGTTATAGAGAAAATTTCGTTATACGGAGATTAGAGATTTTTGCAGTTATTTAAGTAAATGTTCCAAACTTTTCAATAGGTGCGATAAGTTCAAATGTATTTAATTATGATTTTCATTTAAAAATGAGGTAATATATATTATAAATTTGTTAAAATTATACTAATTTTTATTGTATAAACAAAATGCTCAAAAGTTAAGACAATTCACCAATTTAGAGAATAATTTGTACTAGTATGTACTTACGTTTATTTTACTTGAAAAATTCAGTTATTTTACTTTTCTTTGCATTTCGTGATGTTAAATTTTCAGAAAAATTTTCACATTTTAAGAGCAAGTGGTTCCAGAAACAGGCACTTGTGAGCGAATTGGTTGCACAGAAATTATCAACTTTCTTCAAAAATGACAAAAATCGAAAAGATAAACCTCTGAAAAAATTCGTTATAGGGAGACAACCACTTCGTTATACGGAGAATATTTTGAATGTTATTTAACATTCCGATTAAAAATTTCGGTATAGGGAGAAATTCGCTGTAGAGAGACTTCGTTGTAGGGAGACTCTACTGTATATTGACGACCTTTTGGTGTGAAGAAATTTGTTAGATTTGTCTAACGAAGAGATGCTATTCTCGACGTGGAAGCAATATCATGCCAACGTCTCATAAACATAATGTGTATTGATGTCACATTTTCACTCTGCTCTATGTATCGCAGTGCTATTTCTAGCGCATTTGCAGCTTCAGAATGGGAAACGAGCACATTCTGTGGCTCATCAGTTTCTTCTACATCAGAGTCATCTTGTGGCTTACTCTGAACTAAAGAGATGATTTCTTCATCTGTATATAACTGATTGGCTTCAGTGTCACAAGACAACCACTCAGTTGCAGTGTGTTCAGTTGCGTCTTCACAGCCTGGGTTACATTCAATAAGCGGAAGAATTTCTCTTTTTTTGCTTCGGAATTTCGAGTAATCCGAATTTTTTGTAATCCGAACAGGCACCGGTCCCAATTAATTCGGATTAGCGGGGTTCTACTGTAGTGTTACGAAGTTGTTAAGTTGTTTCCCTGACATGCTAATCTTGGCGTCAAACTTGGTGCCCATTTTGGCGACTTGACGACTTTGGCGAGAAAAGGAATTTTCTAGAAAAATCTTGAACTGTGGTTCTATCTGCTGAGAGCCAGAAATGTCATGAACTTTCTAGAGATCACTTCATTCCCTATGTATTGACGTCACTTCCTGTTGAAAAGGTATAAAAGCAAGCTCTAGAACCAAGAGCAGTCAGTTGGAGTTTGGTCAGCATTGACTCTGGTGAAGAGAGACATTTGAGCGCTACTGAAAGGGCTGTCACTGAGATTTATTGGAGATTTCTGTTGATTATTTATACAAGTGCTGTTCATTTAGTTACCTCCCCTTCGTTAGTGTTTTGCTGAAATTTTAGTAAAATAAAGAGTCATTTATTTTTTATCTTGCTTGCTGGATTGCATTCAAGAATACCCCCAGGCTATTTTTGTAACAATAGTAAATTTTATGGCGTCCTTGAATCAATTCTGCCTATGGGTTACAGAACATTTAGATCAGACAGACGTCACTTTTAGATAAGACGGCAATAATCACGGAGTTTAAGTATCGAAAACCAACCCGGATAACATGTATAACGTTTGAAAGAAACACCAAATCGTATTTTTCTGCCTTTGCCCTCGGTAGAACGTCTAAAAAGAAACTTAAAATATAAATCGCAAACGTAGGATACATATAAAATAATTATTTCTTCGCTTATATATACAAATTTATCTCAAATTTTGAAGGTTTTAATTGAAAAATATTAATTAAGCCTGGAGATAAAAGCTAATTTAAATAGCTAAATTATTATGATAAAAAATGGAATATTTGATTTCATATCTCAAACGATATTTTTCTCGACATTTGAAAAATTAAATTACTTCGAACAATTAAAAAAACAATTGCATAAATAAAAATTTCATACAATTTCTAAGATAATTTTTCTAAGGCGATAGATAGTTCTACCAATTTTAATTTCGATAATTCAATGTTGCCATCACTTTTGAGTTGCTTTTTCATTGTTAAAAGTCCTGAAATTCCTCAAATAATTTATAGAATGTTGACGAATAACAAGAATGTCAACAGCTACTTAAAGGAAACTAATACCATTTTTACGAAAATAGTTGACTGCATTTCAGAAGGAAAGTTCGATTATTTGCCATAATTTGTTACGCAGTAATTAATTTAATAAGTGAAATAGTTGACCTTATAAAAGCAATTCTTTTCTTTTTGTTTCTCCTCAAACTTCAAAAACTTTCTCAGCCTCCAGTTTCTCAAATATGCAACACTTTAAAAATGAAACTTCCAAAATAGTTTTAACCACGTAACGCTTTTCCGGGCCGACAAGAACTAAACGACAACCATTCTAGAAAACGAAGAGACACCCTCCCCCTAATCCCCTCAACCACCTGCAATTTAGCAATCCTCCAACTATTCTCTTAAAAGCAAGTTTCCCTCGTCTCACGAAAGTTTTCGAGATGGATCGCAAGAATTAAGCAAACTTAAAAACCCACCAAGTTTCAAAAAGCGATCTCCACCGATAGAATACTCGAGCGGCGGATTTTTCACGCGCCGGCGATCATTACGGCCATCGTTGCCACCGGGAGACAAGAAAGAATCTTCGGAAAACCCTCTTTCCCTATCCGCGAGGGAATTTTTTGCTCCCCGCGAGAGGAAGCGGTCGGATTTTAAGTGATGTTTAAATCTTGACGAGATTAGTTGGTATTCACGCCTTGCTCAAGGAATTAAGATGCTGTAATCGGTTTCTGGGAGCTTGAATTGAATTTGTAATCTCCCCTCACTGCCGGATGAAAGAAGTTTTCGGTGTTGAAGCCGGACTTTTCTTTTCTTTGAGAGTGCTGTTCCACAGCGGGAAACAGTTTGGGAATTGTTTTAATTTATTTCCAAAAGAAATTCTCCTAGCTTCCATGATAACCGTTAAATTGGACTTTGAGGTGCGTGTCGCTTCTCTCTGTCGCACCTGCTTCGATGCTATATCGCGAAGGTAAAACAGTTTGTTATTTGTAGGTATGTCTTTTGTATCATCTAATTTATTTCATACATACTGTAGCTAATACTTCTATAAACAGTAGAACTCGCCTCCTAAAAAAGAAAACCTAAGATTTAATACTAATAAACTAAGATAAGGCGAAAACTAAGATTTGCTCCTTATTGCAATTGATTGATTGATTGGAGGGTTTTTTTGGGGGATTTTAAGCTGTAAAGGCTATCATCCCCTTATTCACAAAAGGTTCAAATTAAAAGATGTCAAAAAACTTCAGGTTCTGGAGGAAAATATGAAGGTTCTGTTTATTTTCAAAGACTTTGCTTGTGAGTTCCTTAAATCTATAGGTTGTTGAAGAAACAAGTCCAAGTTTGTTCCAGAGATGACCACGAATGGTTGAATACCTAGAGCAGTGAAGCAAAATATGATCCAGCTTGTTAATAACGTTGCATGTATTACACATTGGATTATCTGAACCTTATTGCAATCTTTAAATGTTTAGCTTTTTTCTTACGAATTTGAATTATTTATACAAGTTACTGCTTTTATCAGTATCCCAAAAATTATTACTTTTAGTCCTGGCAGCATTAGGGTAGATCAGTGCTAGTTGGGCCGTTTTTTCTTCTAAGAATTTTTTAGAAAAGGGAATTCAAAATTTTCCGTAATTCTAAAAAAAAATGCTGACACTATTAGTGAACCTTCAGAAATAATTCGCCATAGCAAAATTTGAATATATTAGCTAACAGTATTAATTTAAAACCTCTAACTGACACCAAGTCGCTTGGCCCAATCTATCCCGACTGCGGGGTAAGTTAAGTCACTACTAACATGAAGCGACTATCACAAAACATTCTTCCATATTATTATACTTTATTAATTTAAGTAACGTAGTTGTGTTATTATCCACACTATGTGTACTATATACGAATTTTGGGTATTTCTATTCAATAGAAACTGATATACAACTTTTATGGTCATCGTCAAATAGTATTGTGTAATTATAATCAAAATTGAGTCCGCATGGTTTTTTATAACAAGTATCTTGCATAACAAATCTGGTACAATTCCATTCCGCATATTCAGAGATATTTTTATAACGCACATCCTGATAAACCCCGTGTAGCAGCGCGGGTCATCGTGCAACATGCAAAA
>BGPR01028148.1:0-19234 GCA_013235015.1 Araneus ventricosus | reverse complement strand
AAAAGAAGCAGCTCGAGTTCAAGGGAAAGAACGAAAACATTTTCCTGGTACAACAACAACTATTGATTTTCATTAAAATTCTTGGTTTTCGGCGCAGCTTATCCCATTCCAGGATCTTACGCTGGGAAGAGTCAAATCAAATCGTTAAAATGCTTGAATAATAGCCGTCTTCAAAAGAATTTTCTTTGTTTCCTGATTCATGCTTCAACTTATAAACATGACTCATTTGAGAATGTTGTGGTTTTTCATGTCTTGCTGTGCAACTAATTCCTGATGAACTTTCAAGAAATGCGTAAAATTGTGGTAATATGGCACAAGGCTTGTCAAAACAAGAAATCCGCAATTCATTATTACTAGGTAAAATGTTAAGTAATTCTGCTTTTCATAATGTTTATACTGATTGAGATATTTGAAGAAAGTTCTTTTCTTATGTAATGTTTTACTTATAACAATCTTGATTGATTTAAATAATCTTTGTAGCATCTAAAGAAAACCTGTCTTGATGGAAATATATGTGTATATATAAAAAACAATGGAAGAATGTAATTACTTTTATTATCAATAGCAATTTTATTTTTCTTTAGGGGGAAATATTGTATTTGAAACTTTAATTATCATAAACTATGACTATCTTGATAACATATTTTTTCAATATGTGGATTATAAGTAAAATGGGAATTTTCATAGCTTTCAATAGAAATTTGTAAATAACTTCAAAAAATTATTTTAATTTTTGTTTATAACCTTTAAAATTTAACAACAAACATCTAGAAACATTTATTTATTCACCACAATTAAGTTATGAGATAGATACCCATGCTAATAATTATGCATTAAATTTAAATATATTTATAGTTTATATAATTAACAAAAATTTAAGCAGATATGAGCGAAAAAATATTTCTTATCCAGTTAATTTAACAGGTGAATGCCAACTGTATATACTTGTACATGTATAATAATTTCTGTGTCATGAGCATTCATATAAGAGTGTTTTGAATAGAATATCTTTCAGTTTCTTTATCTTTCTGATGTATTCAAAAGTAAATAATTCTATCTTTTTAATGAATTGTATTAGACATTATGCTTTAGTACTGTCTATTCTACATCAAATGGCTTTTCTTTATATTACATATTCTATGCATGTTGAGAATAAATCTTTATAACTTATTTTCAGTCGTTTTATCATTCTATGAAATATAACAGGATAATATTCAGGGTAGAAAATTATGTTTATTAAAAAACAAGGTTTTTATGCTTAAGTTTTATTCTAGTCTTGTTATTACTATAATAAATTTCACCTGTGAATATTCTAAAGTAAGTAACATTAAAAAAATTGTACATTTCTGTCATAGGTATTCTACGAATGAAGAATATATCTCTGAAACATTTAATTTAATCTAAAAAGTAAGTAATTTAAGTAAGTAATATGTTCCTTCAATCTTTTCCTTTTGAGGTAATCCAGGAATATATTCTTGCATAATATTTTTTATTCTTATAGGATCAAAAAATATTTTTGTACTATTGAATTGATAGTATTTTAATATAGGGTAGATGCTCCAGTTTTGGCCACCTTAAGAGAAAATTTGAAATGGAAATTTCATAGTGGATGACTGTTTAAAGCATATTAAATCATATGTATACTGTTCTCTAGAAAATTTTGTTAGCTTTTTGGTAGTTATAAAATTTCTCTGAAGAATATTTTAGATTTAGAGGTATGAATTTTTATTTAAATAAATTAACCCAATTTTCACCAGTTTTGCCCACACTAATATTATACATTTAACAGACATTTTAATGAATTTTAAGTAAAAGTAAATCTTTTAGTACATTACTTATTTTCTGTTATTTTAAATGTGATTTTTTTGACGAACTTACAAAGATATGTAATAAAATTTACCTAAGCTGATTTTAGCTACAGATTTCAGTTTAAAAAAAAAAAAAAACAGGAATGCAGAAAACAATTTAATTTGGTTGATAAAATACAAACTATATATACTTGCATAATTTTTTTATTGATAAAATTTGAAACAAAAAACGAGAAGAATAAACTTAGATTGCAAAAGCATAGATTTTGTTAAAAATCTACAAATCAAGAATTTGCATTATACCCATTAACAATATCCACAAATATGTATTTTTATAATTTTTAATTTCAACATTAATCAAATTCATCAGAATCATTTTTAAAATTAGAGCAATCCATGCTTATAAAATAGTCTTCATCACTACAGTCAGGTTCCTCAAGTTGAAATTTTCTAACATAAATGTGAGGTAAACATTCAAAATGGAGATGTTTTTGACATTCCATTTTGAATGGCCTTAACTGCATTACCAACTTAAGATGTTGAGTAGCAAATTTTTTTTATGGAAATGTTACCTGCCTTCTTATTTTTAATTGGAGCCATTACTATGCAAAATGAAAACAAACAAAACTAAATCAGTTACTTTTATTTAGGAACAAAACTAAATCAGTTACTTTTATTTAGAAACAAAACTAAATCAGTTACTTTTATTTAGAAACAAAACTAAATCAGTTACTTTTATTTAGAAACAAAGATATATCAGTTACTTTTCATTTTAGAAACAAAACTGAATCGGATGCTTTTATTTTGATAATAAAATTAAGTTAGCTGCTTTAATTTTAGAAACAAAACTAAATTAGTTTTATATTAATCATTTAATTCTGAGAGCTTGATGATGAAAAACTGCAAATAATTGTTCCTTAACAAAAACCTTAACAGTTATGAGTATATAATACATGCTCATGCATTTGATTTTTTTACAAGTCGCATGTTTGAGAAAAACGAACCAATCAGATTGAAAATAGTAAAATAAGGATTGTTTAAAGTATTGGAATGCTTCTTATTAGCTAATTTGAAATTACTGGTTAATTATTGGAAAAAGAGATCCAATGTGGCCAAAACTGGAGCATCTACCCTATACATTTCATTCTAAGAGAGCTTTTTTTAAAAAAGTGGATTGCTTCATTTATAGATTAAAGAAATGACTATTAAACTGGTGGCTTTGTTATTTGAAAGCTAAAATAAAGAAGCTATTAGATTAAATAATGCACCTGTTTAAAAGACATATTTTGTAGAAGATAAAGCAAACACGACTTTCATTTAAATATATTGATCACCTGAGTTTCTACTTATCTAAGTGGTGTTTTTTTTTTTTTTTTTTTTTTTGTAACTGTTGACTATTTTTATTTGCAAGCTTAGATTTGGATATCATTATTTTGCAATAAAATTTATAAAATCACTGAAATTTCCTTTCTTAATAAAAATATTTAGTGTTAACTTCTAAAGAATTGTATTGCAACAGTGTACCTATGATTTTTAAACACAAGGTGTTGGCAATACATGCTGAAATAATTCGTCATTACCTGACAATGGTTTAAAGCTTCAAAACAAGACAATCTTAAAATATCATAATTATTTACTAGTGGACTATAGTTGAATGAATTTTTGTTGAGAGGACCTCTCGGGATCTAACTTTCTAACTTTAATCATTGAACTCTTTTGTTTTGGGAGCCATACAGGTATCATTACTCCCCGAGTCCCAAAACCGATTTGATTAAAAACTAACAATCTTTGACAGCGTACATTTAGCCACCTCATGAAGGCACCAAATGCAGTATGCATTCCAACATTTCTACTGTTATGGATAATGTGACCAAATTTTTTATAATGAAAGGTGGACACAAAGCAATTGAAGAAAAAATATCGTAAATAAAAGTAACATTCTATTCATTGCAACAATAATACAGAATACACTATAATATGATAAATATATAGTAAAAACATTTGTAGCATTTTATATGGTAATTATGCTTACATATGTATTAATTATTTAAATGAGTACTTTTCTTTTGAATGAATATTTTTTTATCAATGTATCGTCTTCTATTGCACATTATCTGAAAAAGAAATATCTTTCTTATTGAATTTTGTGCCAAGTGCTGCAGCCTTGAGTATGAACATTCAATATCAATTTTTCACTTATCTCCAAAAATCATTAGCAATAGAAAAAACCTGATTAGCACCAATCGAATACGTATATTTACAGATTAGTCTTCAAGTATTGAAAAGGAGGACAAAACTTGCTAAAGGAGATGATTGACTTTTAACAAAGTGAGACTATTTGTTTTAGATCTATTTCTGAGTACACTTAATATTCTAAATATGCATATGAATCACTAACTGCGGAACAAGTTGTAATATATAAATTTTTTAGAAGATATAAAAAAACTATTCTATCATTCCTGATAAAGAAAAATTAATTTGAATTTTTCTTAAAATGTGAAGTCGTCTCCTAATGCACTTAGATGTACCTATATTTTTTATTAAAAAACGTCACCACCTTTTTTTTTTTATCAGTATTGTGAACGTGTTCCCTTTTTGCAGTTAGCGATTCATATGCAATAAATATTTTTCCTGCTGTACTCTTTTATGTTTAAATAATATCTAATTCAATTCCTTTTTTATTATTATGACCGTTTCAGATTCACTTCCTGCTTTAAACATCATGACAAACCCCCCTTTAAAATGTTGAATTTTCCATAAGCAGAATCTTCTTGTTTCTCATTTTAAGTGGTGTTTTAAAGTTGGATTTCAGTCACCGTATCGCTTTTCCTTTCCTACATCAACATTGGATTACTTACCCCTTGCCATACGATTTTATTTAACCTCCTAATTAGATGCCGCCATCCATTTGGGATATTTTTTATGATTTCAAATCGATTTAAGATGGTAAAGGATACTTGAGGCATTTAAGCCTGTCCAGGTGATTTTTTTATTTAAAATTAATTGTTACTTCGACTTAAATAGAGATTTAAATCACAAATTCTGTAATTCCATGCGCATGTAGGACGCGTCATTTTATGTTAAGGTTAAGAAAGGATACTTTTGATCATATTAACATATATGCCACCTGTATATAAACTGAAATAATTAAAATTTTCACCTACATTTATTTCTAGTAGTACCTCGCTATGATTTATGTTGTGAAAGATTGCTAATTGCTGAAAATTAGTTAATCAACAATTTACTCTCTTGGGTTCTTATTTGTATATGCTGATCCTATGTCAAATTAGGGATTGTGCTTTCAAAAAATTTTAGACTTATTATCCAGAAATGAATTTTAAAAAGTATGCATATAAGAAGTAATTTTCATATTTCACTTCAAATTATCTCTGCCAATTAATAAACACACAAAACTTCTGTCAATCAATTCTCTCATTACTGTTACGAAAACCAGCCCATGTAATTTCACATCTTACTAATCGTTTGGGGAAACTTTTTTAAAAATCAGATATTGAATAATTTTTAGGGCAGGGTAAGGCTAGGATTCATTTATGCCTTTCAGGCACTAATTTGGACTCGGACAAAGTAGCTGCTGGTATGAGTCGTGACTATAATAGGCAAATGAAGCTTTTACTCAACAGACTTCAGAAAAAGTTGGTTGTATTAATGCCAATTCCATAACAACTACCAACAAAATGATTAGTGATTTTCCAAATTTAAAGAAATAGATGAAATTGAAAAATTTTACCTTCGAAAAAGTTGAAAGATCCAAGTAAACACAAATTGCATCTTTAAAAACCGAAATTTTTGAATACCTTACATTTTTTTTAGATGATTTTTAAAATTCACTTCATCAGAAATAATGAATTTGTTTAAATGTATATTTTTTACTTCCAAACACGAAATCTCCGTATTGTGGCCAATTTTCCGTGTAATGGAAGATGGCTGTTATTGAAAGGTTTCACTGTAATACAATATTATGAATCAAAACCTGAAGTTGCTAATTTTTTTAACAAGAATATTTATTAAATTGGGCATTTGTCAGGTAGATAAGGTTCTTTTTCATTTTTGGAACCCCAATTGTCGCCAAGCTGAAATGTTGTCACTGAAAAGGGTTAAGGCCAACATTTCAATTGGATGTCTGTTAAGATTCCCCTAAGATCCCTAGAATTTTAGTGATATGCTTCCAAATGCTAGCAGCAAATCGCCAAATCTTGGCTATCATTTGCTAGAATTTGGTGGCTTTTGTCTTGTGTTCCATTAATGGAAAAGTACCAATAATAGAATCTCAAATGAGAAATCTCTAAACAATGCTAATTTTGCTAACATGTGTTGCATTTAATTTATATTTTATATATAAATGATCATGATATGCTGCTTCTATTTTATAGTCGAAGGATAAATAGTAAACAATTCACCAAAAAATCTGTGAAGGTTAATTTTTTTAAGACTTACATTATGGATTATGGCAAGTTATGAAATCTTTCAAGAGGATGTAATTTATTATTTTATACATAGTCATAATGAATAAAGTATTTCAAAATCATTCAGATTAAGTAGCATATTTAAAAATGTAAAATGGTTAAGTTTGCTAGCTATTTATTAGTTTAGCCTTAATTTTATACCATTCATTCCTAAATTTAAAATGTGTTTAAGAAACAAACACTGAAAATTTTAATAGCATGTCCATAAAAGTCTTTTTTATAATTCTTTCATACGAAAAACTTGATTCACAAGAAAAACTTTTTAGCCTCCATTCACGTCTGCATGAAACACATGCCGTGCAAATTGCACAGTGCCATGTTAAAACTGAGACACAATTAAAATGGCATGGAGCGGTCTTTTCCACTTTTTCAAATTCCATCGATCGGCTCTATTTGGATATTTTTTTAATTTTTATATATAATATTTTTATTTTACAATATTTTTATATATTTTATAAAATAGATTTTTAAATATTTTTTTTTTTAACAATTTACACAATTTTGGTAAAAATACCATCCAATGCAAATTTGTGAAAATCCTAAAGCACCATCATTAAAAGTTGGTCTGTCATTTATTGAGCTTATGACTACTGATAGAAAAATGGTGAAATTTATGGGGGGTGGAAAATGTTTCACTTCCATTCTCTATAATTGTAACTTATATAATTTAGAAATCTTTTTAAATATTTATATATATCGAGTTGTATTCGTATTATATACAAGTCAAAAGAATGCTGTATATAATTTTTTAGAAATGCTTTTATATTTTTTATCAATATTTGATTTAAATTCTTGAACATTGGAAAAATTGATAAATTTTAAATAAGGAAATACACACTGAAAATCATTGCAAATCCAAAGCAGAAATAAATTGTGAGAACATGAATTTTAGGTAGTAAAAATGAAAGTTGAACAAGATAATTCCATTTCTTAAGTATATTTTGCAAAGTAGCCCCACTTATAGATCATAACCTTTCTGCAAGAGGCATAAGTTTTAATTTTTCTAGAGTTTGAACAGAAGAGACTCAAAAGTACAACAGTTTCTCACTAATTTGTGATAAACAATTCTTATCACTAAACATTTTACTCAAAGATGTCTCTTGTATGTAACTAGAACTTTTTCTGATATAATGGGAAATAATTAGTGTGATTTTTCTTTAAGAACATGAGTATCTTTTTAAATTGTAGATTTCCAGAATAGTCAAATAAAGAATATTCTGGTAAGGAATTATATAATTTATATGCAGTGGTTAACAAAACAGTTGATACTCCTTAAAATTTTTCTTATTTTGTATGCTTTTTTTTAACTTTATTTTAACTGCTCAAAGAAGTTAATACTGAATTTAAAAAGAAATGTCACCTGGAAGAAAAGATGTAGCTTTCAAATAGAAATGATAAATTTTGAGCTGTTTATTGAGCCAATAACTCTTTAATGTATGTAAGATTCAATTCAGAATGTTGATCATGAAAGTTTATTTCCATACAAAGTCTCGATTTAAGAAAAGCATTTTTGTCCCTTTACTTAATCTAAGAAATATCTTCAATTCAGCATGTAGCCATTTTTTTATATAGAATACAGAACATTCAGGTGTAATAAACTATAACTTAAAAAAAATCTGTTTAATTCTTTGGTTTCCATATTTTCTAGCCAAAATTTAATTCCTAATTCTGTTTAAAATGCTATATTCTGTTATAAAACACCATGAAATAGTATTCTAAAAACAAAAAATTCAAATTTGCAAACAGGGTTGCGGCAATTTAAATCGGTTGATTTTTAAAAAAAAAAAATCACCGATTTAAATCACTTTATTTTAAATATCAAGTTTATCTGCTTTAATGAAATAAAATTGTTCATGTATCTTTAAATAGCGATTTTAAAATATTTTTTAATGTATATTTAAAGAAAGAATATATAGAACATTAAAAAAAAATATTTTATTGAATTGATGCAACTAGAGTACTTTCCATATCTATTTATGAGAAAACATGCAAATTAGATTTTAAATAAATCCCTGATGAGCAACACAATAAAATGCAAAGTATGAGATGTTCCTTTTTCTTAATAATATAAATAAAAGTCATTGTGGGTATGTGGGTATGTATGTGGATATGTATGTGGGTATGTGGCTATGTTCCACATCTCCTCCTAAACCAATGGACGGTTTTCAACCAGATTTTGTACACTTATTATTTAAGACAAGGGGAAGACACTTATGAAATTTTTTAAGTTCAAAAGTTAATTAAACAGACAGTTAATTAGAAATTAACCGAAACCGTTTTTCCGCAGTAACTTCGGAGCAAATTGTCTGACAAAACATATTTTTATACCATCTTAAAGTTCAAATTTTTACCTTTTCAATGATACCAATTTCATTTCTGTAACATTTTTCCTTCGATTGTTATTAATTTTTAAAAGTTCAGACAACAATTAAATAATTAGCAAAGCCCATTGACTCGGCGATTCTCGATGAAGAATATTTTATTTTTCAATCGACTGTCACGTGATCCTTCAGGAATGCGAAAACATGTGGAATAAATTATTTTTAAAATCAACTATCACGCAATCCTTCTTTCCGCTGTAACTTCGGAACAAATTGTCCGATAAAAATTATTTTTATACCATCTTAAAGTTAAAAATTTTACCTTTTCAATGATACCAATTTATTTTCTGTGACATTTTTTCTTCAATTTTTATTAATTTTTAAAAGTTTAATAGCTTTAATTACGCAGACGATTTGGAAATAACGCAAATTTATAGCTACTCCGTTGCTAGGCAACGGTTAGACTTTCAACTAATTTACCTTTATTTCTGAAAGTTTTGCTTATTTTTCTAAATATCTATAAAATAAGGCAGAAATTACATGTATTTGTCTGTCTGTCGGTCGATCGGTCGGTCACAAGAACTCCTCCTAAACGGTGAATGGTAGCGACATGAAATTTACACACGACATTCTAGAGCATATTTCTAGGTCAAAGGTGGTATTTTCAACTTTCAGAGTTAATTAGTTCTTAAGATATTTAATTAAATATCGAAAATTATCTGCTTTTAAACCTAATGCTTAGACTTTTTTTGCCAATAACTTCTGAAATATTTATTAGTCAACAATTATTTTCATGCCATTTTAAAGACCAGAAAAAGATCTTTTTAATGCTATTAATTCCATTGCGATGAAATGTTTTCTCTGATTTTTATTAAGGTTTAAAAATATTTTTGTAACGAAATTTCTAACAATATTTTTTATTCTTAAAGAAATAAATTCAAGCCAAATTACTGTTTCGCACGCGGGCTTTTGCCAGTGTTAAAGTTAACATAAGAAAATATTGCTTTCTTTGACCATAAACAACAAAGGAGACTTCACACTTCCGGTTTCCTGTTTTCGTAGCATTTACAGCTTTTAATACGGTTACACAGTGATCCAATGACGTTAGTGAATTGTTCTCTCGATGTATTGTTTAATTTTCAGTGAGATATTACAGAATATCCATCTGGAGATACGATAATGGGCATTAACAAGGAACATCATATTCTGTAGAGCTCTTCAAAATCTTAGAATTGTCAGGGCCACATTCCGACAAGCCGAGATTGAATGTCGGTGTGCCAGTACTACTAATACGTAACCTCGATATACCGAGACTGCGCTATGGCACACGGTTTCAAATTACATACTTAGGTCCAAACGTCATGAAAGCTATTGTTATGACTGATATAGGGATAAGATAGAGTGTTTTAATTCCACGTCTTCCGATAATACCAAAGGATTTATCATCTCAGTTCGAAAGGTAACAAATCCCTTTAAAAGTATCATTTGCCAGGCTCAGGGCCAGACACTGAAAGTGGTAGGCGTACATTTGGAAAAACCATATTTTTCGCATGGGCAACTATATGTGTTTACGTGTGTCCAGCCCACACAACCTCTACATCCGTGCAAATAACGTGGTGTATAAAAGTATAATAGCATAGATAAACAATTTGCATAACAATATCAGCATACATGTACAGTACAATCATGTTAGCCGTCCAATTAAGTATTATCAACCCTCAGAATTTTTACTTTTCCCTTTCAAAATGCAACAAAATATTTACATTCGTGAATTAAAAAAAAAGAATAATTCAAATTCTTCACGCACGAAGTCGCGGGTAACAGCTAGTTATAAAATAAATATTGTGAAAGGATCATGTTCACAAAGAAAGAACATAGTAAAATGTAGTGAGTTTCATTTTAATATTGGAGAAAACTAAATGTTGGGGACAACAAAATTTTTATATTGCAATAATGCTCAAATGTAAGATAATTAAGTAATACATATAAATGTTCCAAACGAAATACAAACATCTACATAGTGCATTTTAAACTATGATCTATACTTATAAAAGGCAGTGTTGTGTGTGTGTGCGAAGTCCAGACGAATTTACAGTCATGAAGGTCACAGGTAGTCCTTATGGTTACTCAATGCACCTCGAATCCTGAATTTAAAAATTTAATCTAGAATTTTTTTTTATTTAATGTTTTGTGTTGTTTTGGGTAAAACAGGTTTGGAGTAGAGAAAGCTTCAAAACTTGTGTTTGTAATGAAACGAATGAACAACTGAGTGTAAAATTCTCAAATATTCCAACATACAATAATACATCTATATTCAAGAAATGAATTTAGATGTTATTTTTATTATATTGTTCTTTTTTCCTTAATAAAATTGTCTTATATTTCAAAAGTATATCATTCTTTATATTTAGTTCACAAATATTTTTTAAATGGTTGTTACATGTTTGAATAAATGCTTTTAATTTATGTTTTTTGAAGAAAGTGCAGCTTAATGACTGGTATGTTGTTATATATATATATATTTCTATGACTGTAGGGCTCATTTTCTAATTTACAAATGTTAAATATATATATAGTTTTAAAAAATCTGATTTAAATTGATTTTTTTGAAAAAAATAAAAAAATCGACAACCCTGCTTACAAAATATGTACGCAAAGTACCTGCAGTTTTCTGACAATGTTGCATGTTAAACAGATTAAATATAATTTCACAAAACACCAAATTTTCAAATTCGTTTATGCTATTATTTACAAAGCACTATTTTTTTTTTTAAGTTATGCCTCTTCTAAAGCTTTAGATAGTGGAAAAACAGAACAGTGGAAGGCTAAATTTATTTTATAGATAAAAATGAGATTTGTTCACCTTTAAATCATCTGAAGTTGTATGATCAACCTTTAAAAGGAAAATATTTAAAAAAAATTAAAATTTATAGAGTATATTCCGATTTTATGGCAGGCTGCATTTTTTATGAAAGATTAAATAAAACGAAATTTTATTAAATTTACTATCATAATTTGCCAGATACTTTGATTCTTTTTACATGTCAAAGTTCTTAAAGAACCATACGTTCAATGAAATTTTAAATATTAACTTATATATTGCCTGTATGATGCCCTTGCATGAAAAATGAAATCCATGCATTTAAATAACTTGCTATCAGCTGTGCTTGTTAAGCCATGTTCACATCAAATGTTGCAGACATTTATCTGCAACTTTTGTGTCAAAAATGCTCCTCAAGGACTTTTGGTTGCAGACGAAATATCAATGGGTTCTTGCAACATTTGTCAGCAACACAAAGGATGAGCAATCTTCTAATTTCATGTGTGAAGGATGTAGTTTGCAGTACTGGCCTGCGTAATTTTGCTGAAACAATTGGCAACTTGGAGGTACAGGTAGAGACCATTGTTAAAAGCGAGAGCGTGATACAGTCTAGGATAGGCTGTTGCAAGATTTAAATAAAGATGACTTTTTCCCTTTGTCAGGTGAAGCAAGATCAAATGAAAGTCTTAAGAATTTTTTGAGAATGGCCAGCTGCAATTTTTAATAATTGATTGTGATGATAGGACATAAGATTGTGATACATGGTATTATTTTGGTAAAAGAAAAATTTGCTGTTAGATTGCACTTTCAGCAATTGGAAAGTCATATATTAGTCTTGGGTTAATTTTTCAAAATGTCTAAAAGTACAATATCATTGATTTTATCAGAGGTTTGTGAAGCTTTGATAGAACTACTTAAGGACAACATGAAACAAGGTGGCGACAGAACCTGGAAATCAGGGAAATTCGTAAAAATATCTAAAAATCAGGGAAAATTAATAGTTACTTGAGTTATTATCTATAAATTAGTATCTTATGTCTAGCATTATTTGTATTAATAAATGGAATTAAAAAAACTTATATTCATTTATAACAGCTTGAGTTTTTGATTAGAGTAATTAATTTCTTATGATTTGTTAAAGAATAAAGATTTGAAGTAATATTTTGGCAGTTTCTCTTGTTTCAATCTTTGCTAAAATATATATTATTAGATACGTATAATTATACTGTTTTTATATTTATGCTGTAATATGTTATTCTGGTACTCATGAAAAGAGTAATAATTAGTTATTGAACTGTTTTAAAGTTTTGAGCAAAGATCATAATAACTTTTACTGTTAATATAATTTAACTTGTGTTGCAAAGAGTAGTTTTAATGTTTCTTAGAATTCTTATGCAGTTTTAGAAGCAACGTATTTTGTTAAAACTTTCAGTATTTTTTACACATAAGAAATGTAATATATACTGTTTTAATAGATTTTTTTAAGATGTTCATTCCATTTTTTTCAAATTAAATTTCCTAAAAATATTTTTTTTTTTCATATTAAATAACTGGTAAAAGTGTTTAATAATGTATATTGTACACATACAGGGATTCTGAGTAGGGAGAAACCAGGAAACTAATATAATTAGTAGCCGTAAATCAGGGAAATGTTGTAAGTTTAGTCAGGGAAATTTTTTTCGCAATTTGTAGCCACCCGGTGAAAGCAAGTACCAACTGTGAAAGTTTTCTAGCACTTAAGAAAGTATGACACCGGTGTTGTAATCGCAAAATAAAGCAATGCCGGAACGTTCCAGGATGGATGACAAAAATCGTGCTGTTTTGAGGATGTTTTCACAATTTTTTGCTATTTATTTCTCGTAAAAAAAAAAAAAAAACAGAACAGTGTATGACACATTGTCTAAGCTTAGGTCTCAACATTACACATTCTTTTTACAAATGACGATGTTTTGTTTTATTCTTGTTTTCCTTGCAGATTTCTTTTTGATGGGTAAGATATATAAAACAAATAGATATTAATTTACAAAAAAGGTGTGATTAATTACTTTTTTTAATGTTTATGAGTTTAAAATATGTTTTATGTAGTTTAAAGTATTTTAAAAGGTGAATCTCTATTTACCGAATTTTCCATATAACGAGCTTTTTTTCGGGATTTAGCGACTTCGTTAAATAGAGGTCCGACTGTATGTTACGTAATTTTTTCCCCACACATCCATTTAAAATTATGAGATAATAAGTTTCGTTTGCAACAATCTCATTAATAAAATACTGTTTATTGGTGAATGTAGAATCCAGATATTTATATCTAACATTATATTGTAGAAACAATATGATTATAAACTCACATATAATGATTATAAACTCACATATAATAACTCACTTTCACATATAATTTTTCATGAAGCTTTGGATATGATTTAGTTACTGGATTATGTGGAATGCTACATAATTGTATATTTTAAACTAACAAAGAAATTCATACTTTTTCTAGGCACTTTAACAACTTTCTTTTCAGATGCGAAAATGGTAACTGAAGACATTAATTTCTTTCAGCAATATGATTTAACCTTGCATTTTTGCTGGATATATTTAAAACAGAAATGCAGGTATTTAATGGAATCAATCCATATGACTTCCCAGTCGACAAAAGCAAATGTATTTAACATCTAATGTTATTTTATACTGTGCTAATATATAAAAATACAGGTGGCAAATAAAACATTTGAAAATTAAATTGTTGCAGTGTATTTGTGTATCACATAAGTATGAATCGATTCTTTTTTTAAATCACAAGTAACATAGTGTCTGCCCACCATGAGAACTCTGCTCGCCAAGTTGTCTCATTGATGTGTTCGCTCTAGCAACTGGTTATATTAGGGAATATCCATTTTAAATAGGAGGAATCTGATGGAAGTCGAGGTTTTGTTTTATTCTTAGCACCAGTTGGCGGCGGTAAAAAGAGTACATAATTCGTAAACTTCGACCTACTCGAAATGGATTCCTCCTACGATAACCTGTTTCTATAGCGACCGCTGTCAATCAGAAAACTTGGCGAGCAAAGTTCTTGTGGTAGACAGACAATATATAATTCATGAATGATTGTGTTCCAGATATATCCAGAATTCCGGATTTTTTTCAGAGATTCAGTCCATCTTAAACTATGTTTTAGGACAAATATATCAGTAAGAAATTATAAAAATTTAAACTTCAATGAAGTAGTCAAATTTTTTTGTGTGAGTAAATTAGAGAAAAATCCAGTTGTTTGGTTGAAATATGCACGGATGTATATGTGTCAAATTAACATTCTGAATTATTCGAAATTATGTCAGATTTTTACATCTCATTAATTTTCAGGATTTATGAATTTTCAGGATTAATTTCATGGATTATATGTCACAATCACCCTTAATAACTGCAGGTTCATTGATGAGCAATCCAAACTCTTTGCAAGGCACCAGAACCAGATAATTTCTGTTGCGGTTTAGTATCAATTCTGAAAAGGAAACCTATACTGAATTTTATAACATAAAATAAAATATAGAAGAATTTCCCATTAGGACTTTGAAAAATTCGTAATGCAGTAGTATCCCTGAAATCCGAACTGGATGGGATCAGACCCTGTCCGTATCACCGGAAAGTCCTGACTAAACGGAAAACATGCCTTAAAATGCGCGTAATACATGTTCTAGATGGGTAAAACTATAAAAATCAGGGTTTTTTTTTCCATAAATACATAAAATTTTTCCTACAGCTTGGTAACAGGAGGTGTACATTATTATTTTCGTACTGACCTCTCCCTAAAATTAGTATATCCTGCTTTTTTTATAAAAAAAAAATCTCGCCTGGACTAACCGGATGTTCGGACAACGGGGTTCGATTTAGCGGGAATCTACTGTGGTGCTGACATTCATTCTTTTTTTGAAGAATTTGGCTCTTCATTATAAAGGCCTCCCACCATTATCAGAACAAAATATAAGGGCAAAAGCAATCGTACAATAATAAGCTTAATTTTTATTAGATGTTTTCTACATTGTATGTATGCATGGAAAATGCACAAAGTTGTGAATTAATTCATCTCACTCAAAAGAATACTCCAGGAAAGCTTGATAAGAAAGGCAGAACAATTCACATTGTTTATAGAGAAAAACTAGTGAAAAATATTTTTTGAGGCTTCTTTTTATTCATCTATACTTTTAATTAATCCGTATAATTAGGAATACTTTTATTATTAAAAATCAAATGAAATGTCTAGAATAATTGATTTAAGCTTGAAATTGCTAGACAAATATTCTGAATTTTTGATTATAAACTGGAGGATACACGCAAGTGTACATTATTTTTCTACACCAGTGTATGCTCTAGTAATATTCACGCTTATGATGAACTGAGGATTTCCATATTTATTTCGGTGGAATACTAAATCTACATACTGTCGACAGGTTTTTAAGAGTAAATGTAATAATTTATAGCCTTTAATGCATTAATTTATTTTACATAGATTTGAAGTAAATGATGGAAAGGACATCCAGAATTTCTATTATCTGCAACTTTTACTTAGGCTTTTTTAAGAATACTTTCTTTGAAATCAAATCCATAGTTATGAAGCAATGTACAAATATTCATGCCATTCCCCTTGGAGATCAGAAAAAGGAAGAGGTAATCAACACTAAGCGAGAGTATCTATCTAAAAGTGTTACTGGAAATATATCTACAAGTTTTGAAGCAAGAGATAATTTTTGGGTTTGTGATGAAATAATGCCAGGTTAATCCATTATTTAAATGAAATGATTTAAAGTACTGGATATGAATGGATTAGAAATAAAGGACTGAATGGTATTATTTTACTTAGAAATAATTATTACAAATTTGTATATGTAAAATAAAAAAAACTTAATAAAACATCAGTTTATCTATTTAACATATGCTTAAGTATAATACATGCATTGTTATCTGAACATTGCACATATTCACGAACTAAACATTGCACTTTAGAACTGACAGTATCCGGGGCTTGCTATGATGTTTCCTGTAAGCACATACTATTTCTTGCATTTATTTGGCAGTAAAACATAACAGTTTTCAAAACTACTTGCGTATAAGTATGCAAGAGAAACTCGTCTTGATTATAAAAGGTTTATAGAAACATCTGTGTTTGCTTTGCTATCGAAGTAACTTCGTTGTAAAGCGTACAGAAATACGAAATTGACTGAAATTACAGAAAAAAGTAGTGAAATCTCTTGTCAAAATGAACACTAAATTGAAACCATAATGAATTACAAATTTTCTTGCTAGACAAAAGTAGAATCGTCAAAACCACTTAAATAATGTTTTTATTTTGTCCTTTCCATTGATAATTCTAAATACTTCTATCTTGACTGAAGAATTCGTAAAAAGAACACCATAGAAACTGGTATCAGTGTTCTGATAATAAATTTAATTAAAAATATTCGTTTTGTATGAATTCAAATGTTAGTTGCATAAAAGGTAACACTGTGCAACGAACATTTAGATTCTATCCAGCAGTGTAGTCGCAAAATGAGCAATGCCGGAACGCTTTAATCTAGGTGACAAGAATCGCGCTGTATTAAGAACGTTTTCACAATTTTTTCTTGATTATTTCTCGTGAAAAAAGGAAGTGCCGGAACGTAGAGCCAACATCTCTAATCCTATTAAGCCGTGGTGTGTATTCAACCGAAACACTGTAGTTATTCAGTAGCGAATTCGAGGGAGGGGGGGGGGGAATTTTGACGAATGTCAAACCTCAATGTTGGATCGTAAAATTTTTGTATCGTCATGACGAATGTCAAACCTCATGGCTTATGTAAACCAAAACACTTTAACTTTGCAGACTTTACTCACCTGACAATAAGAATCATAAAGTGCAGTACAATACTTTCGATAATTTAATAAAAAAATACAATGAAATAACTAGCCAAAAAATGTTTTCGACTTCCTCAACGCTACAAGTACCAGTAGAATAACTAGAAAAGTAGGAAAATTTTCAAGCCGGAAAGCAATGTTGTCACGTTTTTATTATTTTTCTAAACAAGGGAAATTAAGAACAAACAGTTGTAGTGATTTGAAATAAAATCAAGAATTCTGGTTTAGCTCTGGAGGGGGCTGCAGCCCGATAGCCACCCCCTGGATTCGCCAAGGTCCGGAGTCGGTGGTTTTCATTCCATCACGAATTTCTGTAAATCCTTTTTTCCTACCATATGACTAACATGACAGGAAAACTACATTACAGATTCGTAACAATATAACCGATTTACCACATTGAGGTAACATATACATTGTCTAGAGCGAGCACAGTTACGGTTTATCGTTTTTTTTTAGCTTGCATCTAATTCGATACCGCACACAATGTGTTAAATTGATATAATTGAAAAGATATATTTTTATAAATTTTAAAATGGCACAAAAAATCATTCTTATGCGAAAATATTTTTGGAGGATATCGGCGAAAAACGCCAAAGACGAAATGGCTCACTTAGAGTGGAAAATGATAACTGGCCAATAATTTAATTAAAATTAATTATTTAATACACAATACAGATAAATAACTTTATAATGATCCATTTTAAACTTTAACTGTATAATAAAATCTACCTATTCTATTATTCAAGCGTAAGTTCAATACTTTAAATTAAGCGCATCACATTTGTTATGTCACTCATCCTTCATTTCTGCTCGAAATTGAAGATTAAATCCCCCAATCAGTAGTCAAAACGCTTCCAGATAACCCCTTGCCCCCTTAGCGCTTTCAAAGAACTCCCTCTGTCATTGACTGACAGGTGTTACGAATCTGCAAAACCGTTTTTCTTACTATGTTAGTCTTGTGGTTGGAAAGAAAGTTTTATAGAGATTCGTATTGGATGTCAGCCAGTGACTCTGACCTTGGCGACAAAATGAAGACTCTGGAAAATACAAGAATTATCGTTCTCTCTCTATTAAGAACGGAGATATAGAGATTGTTCTAGATGATATCACGCCCCGTTGGAAAAGGTATAAATACCGTGGTGCTCAAACTGGAAGAGTCTCTCTTTGGAGTTTTGTCCGCATTGCAAGCTGTTCGGCTGATAGACACTGGACACTATTAAAAGTACTGTTACTGATATTTATTAGTGATCTGCTGTCTGCTTGTGTTATTAATTTATAAAGGTACTGTTTAGTTTTGGTACCTGTGCTGCATGTTTTTCTGGAATGTTTGTGGAATAAAGCTTCATTTTTTTATTATTTTGCTTGTTGGACTACATTCACGTACACCCACCGGACGATTTTCGTAACACAGGGGAAGATTGATGAATTCGAATTCTTTCTTGTGGATCGAGGTCTGTTCGTCGTGAAAATAATTAGAGAATTTTAAAAGGCATTTTTAAAATTCTACGAAACAAGCCTTAAATACGGATGTCAATAGCAAAACTTCTGTAATTCGATGCGCGTGTCTGAATCGCCATTGTATGTTAAGGGGTTAAAAGAGTTTTTAGTGTATGGAGCTCATGAAGATTGGGAAGTTGATATTTAATTAGAAAAAATCTGAGCTGAAATTTCATTACTGAACGCTTTAGTAATATATTGTGTCCAACAAATTAAATGACATTCGTGGAAAGTCCTAACCACATAATAGAAATCAAAAGCGTCTCAAAATACTGAAGATTTTCGCAAAGTTTCATTAAATTCACTAACGAAATTTTAAATATTAACAGAAATTTTAATTAAAAATTATAATTAGTAATTAAAATTATTATCAATTTAATTAATCATCTAATTAAAATTATAATGTTATTAATTATGATTCAT
>BGPR01028147.1:0-20170 GCA_013235015.1 Araneus ventricosus | reverse complement strand
TCCTTGAGTTCAAAAAACCGTTTTCGGAATTATATCCTTCTTTTTTTTATTTATTTGTATTTTTTTTTTCATTTCTTATTTATATTTTATTTATTTAATTTTTTTTATTATTTTTTATTATTTTATTTTTATTGTTATTTTTATTTTATTTTTTTATTATTTTTGTTTTTATTTTTTAAATTAAAGGCACAATACCCATACTTTTAATTATGCATTCAATGAATTGTTTTGTAATATCATAGAACCTCTCTCCAAAAATCGTTGTAATCAATTAAAGTAAATGGCCTCAATTCTGTTACGAGGCTGCAACAGTGGAACTGTTCATCTGTATTTTATAATCGCAATTGCTCGGTGTATATAATTGGTATATTCTTTTGTCAAATTATGTTCTATTGTTATTTCATGTTCTTTTGTTATGTTATGTTATAACTCTTGTTTGTATTTTTTTTATCGTGCTTTATTAATAAAGTTTCACTCTTATCTATCTAACCGACAAGGAGCCGCTCTGGTTCCGAGTCCGAGGGTATGCGTGGTGAAATGAAATGAAATAAAATGTCTGTTTGTTTGTACATCGCTCAAATGTCGCCAATTGTGAACCAAACGCGAGCCAAGTCGCCAAGAGCGAAGCGATTTTCCGTTATCCGGGCGAAAATGTCGCCAATTGTGAACAGCCAAGTCGCCAAGAGCGAAGTGATTTTCCGTTAGCCGGGCGCAAATGTCGCCAATTGTGACCCAAACGCGAGCCAAGTCGCCAAGCGAAGCGATTTTCCGTTAGCCGGGCGCAAATGTCGCCAAATGTGAACCCAACGCGAGCCAAGTCGTCAAGAGAATGGTTGTAAGAAATTTGGCGGAATTCTACATTATTTGGCGATTTTTCGCTTGCGCCCGGCTAACGGAAAAGTACCAATTTCCAGTGTCTGTCCGCCGTGTGCATCTTAGAACGATAATGCAAAAACCCAGCTAGCTAGATGGATGAAAATTTTCATGTTATTTTTATCAATAGAATCGTAGATCTAATAGAAATTTCAAACGAAACGTATGGACTGGTTGACAATCTATCTGAATGTTTATTTGTGTTTATGTGAATCCGGTAAGTCATAAAAGAAACAAAATAGATAAATGAAATTTGGTATATCGCCTTGACACAAAAATGGTGTAACGCTTTCAAATATTGGACTCAATCGATCAAAGAAAAGTTAGTCAAAATGAATATTCAAATTTCTTAACAGTATGACGAAGGTAAAAGCAAAATGCTCTAAATTGTGGAAGTATCCGAGAATATGAAGCTAATAATGCTTCATATGTTTCGCCTTCGGCAACCATTTTGTTCGTCAGGAATATAATTTCAATTGAATCTTGAATAATTTTATATTCATGTTCCCCGTAACAACGTAAGCAGATAGCAATGTAGTAGATATTTAACCCAAGTTCTATTAGTGACCTCGGATCTCTTCTGTTCATTCTCTACATAAATGTTCCTAATGGAATCAAATAACTAACCTTGTCATTTAAACCCTAATTCCATGTTCTCGGCACTATCTTCACTTTCTTATTCCTTTTGTAAAATATGCATTTGATTTCAGCATTAAAATGACGAATCACATTTTATGGCCAGCAGCAAATAGGTGGATTAAAACATGCTGAGAAAAGAATGAAAACATAGCAAATTTAACCATTCAGTTTACTGGATATACAGTGTGTCCGCTAAAGTCCGTTGTCACCGCATAATTTCTGAACATCAAGAGCTATAGTCATAAAAGTGGGGTCTAGGTATAGTAAAGTTGTTAAGCGCTACGCAAGAAAACCGCTTACAGTGCCACCTGGCTGCAAAATTCGGAGTTGCCGTTCTTATCTCAAAAACGGTACGATATACGGGAAAAAAGTCAATTACAAAGTTGTTCAGCATCATCGATTTAGTAAGAGAAGACACCTTCCGTGCAGTAATGTTAAAAATAGAAGGCGTCAAATGCATATTTGTTTGGTTCGCAACTCCCAAAATTGTAACGCGACATAACGCGGAAGAAAAGAGAAAACGTCACACTCCAGAGCATCCCTTATCGTGGCACAGTGTTAGAGTGCGTGATAACAATACGAGAGAACCCCGGTCACGTTTCCAACAGTATATTCGGGACACATTCCATTCAAGTCATCGGGTATGGTGGTTGCGTAGAATGGTCTTCACGTTCACCTGATCTGAACCCAGTGGACTTTTTTCTGATGGGATACATCAAACAGCGAGTGTATGCAACCCCTCCACCAACATTGCAGGAACTTCGAAACCGTATTACGGATGCTTGTGCCAGCGTGTCACCTGCCATGTTGTATAATGTGCAGCGGGAAATGCAGTTCCGTGTCCAGATGTGTATTGTTGCTGAAGGACACCATTTTGAGCATGACAGATGAGCCTAATTTCCGGCAAGTGCAGTTTTATTCAACTCGATCAAACAAATGTGCGTTTTGTTCTTTTCATTTGTATCATTTTTGTGCGCAAGATGTTATTTTGTAATAAATCGATGATGCTGAACAACTTTGTAATTGACTTTTTTCCCGTATTTCGTACCATTTTTGAGATAAGAACGCTAACTCCAAATTTTGCCACCAGGTGGCGCTGTAAGCGGTTTCCTTGCGTAGCGCATGGCAACTTTGCTATACCTAGACCCCACTTTTGTGACTATAGCTCTTCCCGTTCAGAAATTATTGGGGTGACGGCGGACTTTAGCGGGCACACTGTATTTCTCAATGTAAGCAAAGCAATATCTCGGATAGCTTGGTTTGCAGATTTCGCGAATATTTAGATGAAATAATATATGAAAAAAAAAATGTATTAGGATCCTATCTCAGATTACAAGAATGAAAGAGAAATAGGTAATTAAATATTTATTTAAACAATGAAAACGATTTGAGTTGCGTTACAACAATGAAAAGTATTGTTGTAAATTATACCAAAGAATATTTTTTAAAATTTATTAAAATCCGAGAAACATTGTATTGCAACTTAATTAATATTATTGCAAAGGTAATGTTTTGCGCTTTCAGATGGTGTAAAATGATTTTTGTGCTGTGATATATTCGGTTATTAAGATATCTGACTACGTGCGGGAACGAATTTTTGAAAAAGCGCTTTAATGTGCAATTTCAGTTCATTTTCTGACTCGATATGATTCAAAACAATGATTAATACCAGTCAGGAAATTTTATGTCACTTGAGAATCAGTGAATTGGGATAATTTGGGTAAAAAATGGGGAAAATGAGAGCAAAAAGTAAAACATTCTAGCAGAAATTCTAATCCAAATATTCAAATTATTTCTCTACACAGCACATTTACAGCTATGGTGAAGGCAATGAACTAGAATCTAAGAAATACTTGCATTTACAGGAAAGTTATGGCAAGTCGAGTATTATCTTATTCAAAATTTCACAAAATGCTTAGGTATAACTGTTAGATTTATGACCACTTCATTTTGTGGAAAATGCCTGTGTTAAAAGATTCAGAGTCCTTTGGATCGAATAAAGCAGGTTTTATTTACAGCATGGTCTATCATACATGAAAAGCAGAATCACAGTGAGGATAAAAAGAAAGTCACTTACATATATAGATTTTCAAGAGGATTGCAAAGATAGAAAGGCAGCCAATGGGGATTCGTAATGATACAGTGAAACAGCGAATAGAAAACATTAATACGACAACCAATCAGCACTATTTAAAAAGGCGTCAGGTTTCTGAAACTTAGTGATGTAATGTGCGAATACTCTATTCTAACAATAACCAACGTTAAACAGCTCTAAATAAAAATCTATTGATCTCAAAACTATATGTCTAGTTCATTGCCTTCACTACACTTAAGACAACATATATACAAAATTTCAAAGAAATATATAGATTCTTTTTACAGATATCGTGTTTTGCGTAAGCAACTTTTGACAAAATATAAGTTTTTCAGAAAACGCATTTAAAGTTTTAATTCGCGCTTTTCATTAAAAATATATTTATTTCGCTTCTTTTGAAATTTGCCATATTTGTAAGATATATCTTCTTTATTCAGAATCTTATCACATTTTTTCATTCTGAGAGCCCGTAATTTTTTTTCCTAGCATTTTTTATTCCTGCCAAAGACTGTCTCTTAGAAGAGAAGAGTCTATGGTTATTGAGGTTAACATATTATTTCAATGTATATATTGGCCAGGAACTATTCCCAGTTCATGAAATACTCTTTTAAGACCATAAAATTAATCATTAAACAACAATTCAGTTATCGATATACCAAAACTTGAATTTTCAAACTCAACAAATGTGTATTTTGGCAAAAAGGTGCATAGTAGCTTGTCGAAACTCAAAATCTAATTCAAATTGACTTGACTTGCAGTTAGAGTATAAAATTAATTGGAATAAATAAAAAGCTAATTAATTTATATTTCAGAGTGCGGTATATTTCGTATAACGAAGGAAAACAGCCAACTTTCGGTTTCATTTTTAGCTACCGTGTTTTATAAAAAAATTCTATATCTCCGTTTCTATTCATCGTAAAAATCAAATAAACCCAGATTTAGAAAGCTAAACGAATGAAAGCTAAACGAATTAGATGTAGTCAAGGAAAAACGTCAAAATTTCGCTTAATTTTTAAATAATTAAAATTCTAATTAAAATTTTTAAAAAATGGCTTCGACTTGCACATTCCCACCCTCGAAAGTATGTCTGTGCCAAATTTCGTAGCTCTAGGTCCAGCGGTCTTACCTGTAGAACGCCAACACACACACATTCTCCTTTATTATTAGTAGAGATTATATCAGTTTAAGCAATAAATCTATCTAAAATTTTAAGAAGCTTTCATTTGATAAATATTTTCAAATAAAATAAACAAATGGAATTTCATTTCAAGGAAAATAAAATAATTCAAATATATAATCGCTGAAAACTTAAGTTGACGGTACGATGCCAGTTGCTTTGTGTATCCTTACTTCGTAATTTTCAATACATTCGATAAAAATTTGACTTTAATTTCAATAACCACTATCACAGGTGTGCAATGCAAAAATTGCGAATTTAATTAAATAATTAGTGTTTTTTTATAGTTTTAGAGATGCTAGTTACTGGAAAAATAACCAAGAATTCCATCACGTACAGCTTTATCATAAGTCACAAATTTAATGCGTACGAATTTTGTATAATTAAGAGCAACGTAATATTATTTGTATAAACTTATTAAATATATTTATAGATTTTAAATGACAATTTATATAAATTCTATTCAATAAAGGATAAATTATTATTTATTTAAAATTTTCTTTCAGATTGGTAAACTGTCTGTTAAACGCCACAGTAAAGCTAGATAAAAAAAAAGAAAGAAAGCATTACAATAAGAATGCACTCTAATAAACAAATGTATACGTTTAGCGACATTTGCTTTCCACCGTTCTTCCTATTCGGACAACTATGGTAAACAATTAGAATACTTTTAATATGCTTTAAAAAATTCTATACTTACATAAAATAATTTAACCCTTTACCGAGCGAGTTCAGAACCAGGTTAATTTTCAATTACTTTTCTGCATACTTCACCGTCTAATGAATTAGTTTAAAGATATCAAACATTAAGATATGAATAAAAGATTTTTATATATGTTCTTTCTATGTTCCTATTTCCGAAATGGGACATTGGCCACTTCTGATTAAGCTCATTACATTTGACATAGCAATGCAAAACATTGATAAGCAGACTAAATAATAAGCAAAGTATTGTAAAAGATACTTTTATACTTAAGTTAATTTTTAATTACTTTTTTGCATACTTCACCGTCTAATGAATTAGTTTAAAGATATCAAACGTTAAGATATGAATAAAAGATTTTTTATATACGTTCTTTCTATGTTCCCATTTCCGAAATGGGACATTGGCCACTTCTGATTAAGCTCATTACATTTGGCATAGCAATGGAAAACATTGATCAGAAGGCTAAATGATAAACGAAGTATTGTAAAAAATACTTTTATACTTAAGCACAGATATGAATTCAATTGAAAATTTATGAATTTAAATGAATAAAAAATATATTTTGCTCAACAAAGTGCAGAAAATAAAACTTTATAACAGCGTCCTATGGCATCCTGGGAAGTGTTCAAATATAATCCCTTTTCTTTTGCCCTTATTGCACTATAATCTTGTATTTCTCCGCATTATGCGTATTTACCCGAGTTGATGCAATAAAGCAATAACTATCACTTTTCAGCTATCAACCAGGCAGCTTTTGGCAGCGTTTGAAGTCCATCCTTTTTAACCCCAGTTCGTAAAAGGATAATAGTAACTTCTAGACTAAACTCCAGATGAGTAAGTTGGTTAAGTTTCCGGTGAATTGCTGTATGGAATAGCCATCCAGAAACAACAACTATATTTACTGCATTTGCAAATAAAATAAACCACCATTTCTTTTTTGCGAAGCTGTGACCGTGGTTTCAACAACTGATCACTCCCACCCGGCCCAGAATTATAGTTATGAATCCAATTTCGTTGTTCTATACTTACCTTTTTCTTCTATACATGAGAATATCTGGATTGGGAGATAAAATATTATTTCGGAAAAACAATCACCACAGAAATATCATTCGGGCGACACACAAATACTTATCCGACACATTTAAAATTACCCCCGTGATTACAGATAAAAATGAATTTATTTTCGCCAAAACTAAATAATTAACCTTTTACCAACAGAAGAAGATTTCCTTTCCTGAATTATAAGATAATTGTCCTTTCCATTTTATTTTCAGTGGAAACTCAGAATAGAAAACAGCCTTCTTTCACAGAATAATCACGATTGGCCAAGTTCCCAATTGGGAACACGTAACTTTAATGAATTATAGCAAACGCGTTTCTTATTCATATAATTATATTTTATATGTTATTAGTAACGTGGACATTCTTAATTGTGTATACCAATTTTTAGAAATTTTTGAATGTTTTTAGATTTTTCAGGAATTTTTATATTACGCACTACTTAAAAAAAGACTATTAAAACTACTAAAACCATTTTTAAGAATTTCTGTACACTGCCCATTTTATGTCTGAAACATAATTTCTATATCAAAAAATCAATCTTACTTTCGATTATAATTAAAACAATATAAATGTTATTTTATTTTTAAATAAATTTTCAATTCGATGTTCAGAACATTGTCATGTAAACGATTAAGGCATAAAACTTTAAAGTATTCTAGTAATTGCTAATATTCAATATGTGTATGCATATATTTGAGACGGCGTGTATTTGATGCAAAGAGGATGAGGAAAAGTAATTGTGCTGTTCAAAAAAATAGGGCTGACAATTTTAGTAACTTAACACTCTCAGTCAGACACATTGTAAATAGCAAAGTTTTTCCTCAAATAATTTATTATCAGGGAGCTGTATTTAAAATAGCGATAAACACCATTTCTTTTTTCTGCTTGTCAACTCTACGCTCTGTAGCAAAATTCTCCGCTTGCTTTTCCTCGGCTATTTCTGCTGCAGTATTGCTATTCGGGAGGCGCCGAATGCTTGGCGGCGAAAAGCTGTAAAGATTCTGATGTGGCGCCATCTATTGTCTGAATCTGGACTTGAAAGTTCCCCTTGTTTGTCTTGGGTCTTTGTGTATCTGCACAGTGGATTCGAAGATAGTTCAATCTCGTCACCACCCTCTATTTTCGGCTCTTTAGCCTCTGGATGCGGTTTTCGCATCTATCGGTAGCAGTAATTTTCTTTGTGACTTTCAGGGTTTTTTTTCACTATTTATGAATGATTGGAAAATAAAGAAGGGTAATTTTTTTTCCTTGGGCAGTCTTTTCTTAAGTAGCATAATGTGGACAAATCACTTTTTTACGTTATTTCCAAATAATTCTTGTTAATTTTCCTTCTTGCGTCAAATTCAATATTTCCTCAGAATTGTTTACAGATAAGTAATTTCGTTATTAGTGTCGCCGTTAATACAGATAAGTAATTCCGTAATTAGTGTCGCCTTCCAACATGAAGTCATTTCAGCAAACTTTAGAAGTTTGATGTTGTTGAGTGCTGTAACTGATGCACGGTTAAAACTTCACAGTTCGCACACGTATGGAACAACTTGTTGATACAAGAAATTCGTTTCGAATGATTCATAAAAGTTGATGATCCTAGGAATATCGAAGTTTATGATGTAAGAGGACTGGAGAAAGTCTTTCTCTAGTCGATGTCAAAATTTTCATAAATGTATAATATATATTACGACAGACTATATAGAACGATTTGAGTTGATATCCTTTAATACTGCCGAAAGTTTAACATTACAGTGTACAAGGTCGGAGTACCAAATACAGAATTTCGGCAACTCCTTGATGGTCCTGCATCTGTGAGGGTTTCCTGGAGATTTTTCTGGTTTTTTGCGGTATCTTCAAGGTAATTTAAGTATGTGCTTTCTTTTGATTTACAAGGGACGTGCTTCCAAATTTATTCAAGTTAAAATCGAGAATCATTTAAATTCCAGAACATTGCTCTTATGAATTTTTTTTCGTATTTCAAATTGACTTGCTTATCCGTATAGACCCATTTCTTTCGCAGTTGGATGACTGATTCACAAATTCAAAAGCCTTGGTAAACTTTGCATTAAACTATTTAGAATTTGAGACATTGAAACCAACTCTTTGAAGGTGACTCGCAGTTAACTGTTTTGTTATCTCAGTTTGTCGTAGTTTTTGTGACTTAAAAACTGCTTTTATAGAGATTAAAAATAAAAATCAATAAAAAATGTTCGGTTTTGGAAGTTAGGAAGAGAAAATAGAGACCTCTAAATCTGCACTGTCTAAGGGACCCTACAGAGATTAACCCTCCGCGTACGGATAGATTTTGATGCATTCCGGTTCTAAAATACGGGAAGTTTTCTTTCTGTTTTTGTTTGTTAGTTTGTTTTCTTTATCTAAAATTTTAATATAATGCAGGAATTTTAATAGTTTTATAATTTTTAAAATACATTAAATACGGTTCACGCGATTTCAGTGTGCATGGAATAAAAGCATAATAAAGCACAGGATATTTTTGATTTAGATAAATGTACACGCTAACTAATTTGTTTTGAGCATATATAAATATATTTTGCAATAAAACAAAGAAAATATAAAAAATTATTTTAAAAAAAACAACTTTGCTTTATAGTTCAGGAGGTAAAGACACATTTTAGTTAACCATTTTATATCTCTGATTTTGAAACACAGCCAATAATTTTATTTGTATTTAATTATTA
Organism: Araneus ventricosus; assembly: GCA_013235015.1. Taxonomy (NCBI): domain Eukaryota; kingdom Metazoa; phylum Arthropoda; class Arachnida; order Araneae; family Araneidae; genus Araneus; species Araneus ventricosus. The sequence goes on along the minus strand of BGPR01028147.1, from coordinate 10,928 downwards.
TCCAAATTTTTTGAGTGCGCTAAACTTTGAAATATAGCTCTAAACATAATCCAACTTGATATCCTTCACGACAAATGCCAGCCCATGAATGATCCCAATGACAATGAAATAGACTTGTAGCGCCATCTAGAGGCAAATCAAAGCGTGAAATAATGACCGTATTGAAAATATGGGAAATAAAGTTACGCACACTATTTTCACGTGACCCGTATTGGGAGACAGATTTCGTATCCCGTGGAAATCGCGGGATCCGTACGCGGAGGATTGATCCGGCCATGGCAGCGTAGGATGTCAATTATAGTTAATCTCTGAATATAGGCAGATAAGAAGTGATTTCATATACATTTTTAAAATGAAGTGTAAATGTTGTTGCTTTAACGTTATGCAATCCTAGATGAGATTATGTCATTCGTTTAATTTTTACGTCCTCGATACCGAGTAACAAAAGAAAAAGTAATATTATCATCAACACATTCGACATAGATATTTGCATACATCTCCAAGTCCCATATTCCTCAGCCCGAATTGAAAAAACATTTTCTGACTATAAAGAATTAAAAACAAACGTAGCTTTTTACGTGATCTTTACTCCAAAATTGTAAATCCCTATCAAATTTGGCACGAAACCCGTCAATGCGAAGTCTGTGTGACCGTGTACATGTGAAAATGACAATTCTAAAACGCAACGAGCTTCATGGGTAAAATTTGGAATGAAATTAATCGCCAAAATCGTTGGCCTGTACCAGATGACAGAGAATGAGAATCAGAGGTCTCACTCACCAATTTGATCAGCGCCCCCACTCACCAACAAAGAGAACTACCACTTCGATACCCGCACCGTTTCAAACGGAAAACTAAGGTCGCCGCCATGTTTGCTGTGTTAGATGTCGATCTTTATAAGAACAGGTAAGTTTAGTACATGTTTCCTAACTTATATCAAAGTAGATTTAAGTTAATCAAAAATTTTTAACATTTAGTTTCACTTTTATAAATAAAATAAAGATGTTTAGTTTTTCTTTTTTTTTCCACGAGGACGTTTTCTGGTTAATTCCTTTGTTGGCCACAGATGGCGTACTGTCTATGTAAAGTGCAATGTTAAAAAAGTTGCTATTAGGTTCTATGGGAGTGAGACATCTGATTTTTCTTCTCTGTGTATCAGATATTAAAAGAACACTGCCAAATGTTTGACTGTCTGTCGGTCTCCTATGTTCCTGTGTATGTCAATGCGATTACTCGAAAAAGCAAAAGGTTAAATAAATGAAATTCGGTTTGATATCAAAATTACATATTTGTGTCATATTTTCAACTACATCAGTTAACGAAAAAAGGTACAAAATTCAAGATGTATTTAGTTCTCTAAAAGATGAAACTAAACCCAAAAAGCACCATATCGCAGAAATATACTAAAAAGTCCCGGATAGAGCATTCCAGCTTGTTTTAAATAATAACATTAGAAATCCTGCTTTGTTATGAAGGATTTCGAGCCAATAGATCATTGGCATATTACGGCAAAGTTTCACAAACTCCAAGTGCAACTATAAGTGATTTGTGTAGAAAAAGTTTTTTTCGTTTTCTGGAACTTTTTGCAACATGCCACAGGCATGATGCAAAAGACCTTCAAAATACTGCACAAGACACATCGTTGCGCCTAAAGCTACCAAATAGGATATATGGTTACTTGTTAGGCAGTAGGTGCCCACACGCACTAAGAAAAGGTGTTTTAAAATTTTAATTAAAAAAATTAATCGAAATGTTAACGTTTTTCCTCATCAATAACGTCGGAGTATACAGGGGTGTACACAAATGCGGTGACACATTTAAACAATTAATAAAAAAAACTAAAAACTAAAAATGGAACTACGAATTTTTTAAGAAATGAGAGCGCATCTCAAAAAGTTTTTTTTTCAGATAGGTAACATGCCATTTCGGTGGTCTAGGGGGTCGTAAATTACTGGAAATCAAAAATTTGTTTAGAACCATTATCTGAGAAGATATTAAAACTGGAAGAAAAATAAAAGCGTGTATTTGTATCGAATTTTACGCTCTTTAATTTGTTAATTCACATGTAGTGTGAAAACTGATGAGCTTTTCAAAACTGAAGAGTGATATTCAAAAAAAAACTAAAAAAAGAAACCAGAAAACACGCATTGGCTTCTGCTGATCGGTACCCATTGCGTACGGAATTTTCTCGCTGTAACAAATTTAGAACGGCGTAACGCCGCGTTACCTATCTGAAAAAAACTTTTTGAGATGCGCTCGTAAAAACGTAGTTCCAACATTTTTAGTTTTTTTTATATTAATTTTTAAAAAGTGTAACTTCATTTGTGTACACCCTGTATTAAGACACAAAAACCATTTTTACACCATTTTAAAATAGAAAACATTTTTTTTCTGTGGAGCCAGTTCGATACAATTTACTTACTTTTAATATATTTTCTAAAAAATTGTTTTAAGTATATTTTACAACAATACTTTTCCTTGTTTCATTAACTGAGTTTACATAAACACACGTGCATTGCGACGATGTTAAATACTTTTTGTGTATGCACGTCGTCGTTATTGTACTTAAGAGTAACTTATTAAAAATAACACAAAGAAAGACTAATATAGCCTAACACAGTAGCACGCCACGATGATTCTGACTAGAGGTTCGAATCTTATTCGAATCATCATTAAAATCTTTTTTGTTCCGATTCCTTGATATTCGTAGTAATATTATTTTTTTTTAAGAAATTCATCATGACTGAGGGTGAATTTTTTAGGCAAAAATTAAACAAATTGATATTTTTATAATTGAAAAATTAACTTTTCTGGGTTTTTTTTTCGATTTTCATCATGAGTAGTGACCAAACGTCCTCCCGTTGGTGTGGTGTCAAAATACCCACACTTGGGGACGACGGGATTTATTAGACACAATAAATTGATACAGACATTGCCCGAACAGGGGCAGTACTTTAAAATACAAGAGCGATGGGAGTATAGACATGGTTCGACCCGCCTCTGTGGGGAGAGAATACCTTGATTTACATGTACTGAACCGCCAAGTGTGGCGAATGATACTCACAAAATAAAGAATAACAAAATGAAGGCTCTTTCTTTTCATATAAAATATAAAAACATCCCTAACGCAATAAATTTAAGAACTGCTCGGGCAAGCAAGGAACAGTAAAAATATATTTAAAAAAATATATAAGTGTTGAAAAAGAATCAAACAAATAAACACAGAAAAAGCAGTTGGAGAGGGAGGTGCCAGCTCAGGTGTCGTCCTCGTCATCTGATCGTGGTTCAAAATTACGAGGTCCGTCCCAAAATAGCCCTCGTGTTGCTTCAAAACGGGAAGTTAATATAAATAAACTAAACTTTTCGATTTTCATTTCTGGGATAGTGGAAAAACTTTTTTGAAAAATGTCTCTAAAAATATATTTGAATCATAAAATTGTTGGGAGTTAAACGTTATGTTTAGCTAAGTATGTGAATATGTAAGTGCATATTGGTAAGGGGCGCAGAGATTTTTCCTTCTAGGGGCAAGAGGTACCCTTTTGCTCCATGTAGGGCTTAAGAAAATAAATAGTTTAATAATATATGAAGTTTTATCTACTAGTTTCTCGGTATTTTTTTTATGACAAACAGCGAAAGATTCTTGTCGAATTTTGTTTAATCTCCCACTAATTCAAATAGCCAGAACTTCACTTAAATATACGATTCTTAAATTCCGATGATGAATTTTCTGCTCGTCTCACGTTTTCGCTTGTAGCGCCATCTATCCTGCAGATGTGTTATCAAAACATTAGTTATTTCAAAATCACTGAATTTGTCTTGAAGTTTTGTTTTAGACAATATGGTTAAAGTTTTCAGAACGGAATGTTACTCTCTGGCGCTTAAGTTTTTTACTGGTAATCAATCATAACTGGTTCTGCTCTCGTTTGCATTAATATGCCGGATTGTAGATAAATAAGACTTAAAATACCATACCTTGACATTCATGTTGTATACCTTATGGAAAGAATTAAAATTAAGTGATAAAGGACAATTAGAGATATTTATACTCTTAGGAATCAACTACAAATTGCGCATTTTGTCATAACATTTTTCCCAAGAATGTACTGAAAAATTCTTGCACCACATTTTGCACAAAATAATTATTGGTTAAATTGTTACGTAATAAAATGGAATTGCTCCAATTTCGAATAACGTTTTCGTTACGCTATTAGGTGCAAACTTAAATATTCAAAAATAATTTTCAATCAATCAATAGTGAAAAACAACAAATAATCCTAATCAGTCGTGAAAAATAATCGACAAAATCCAAATACCTAACTGTCGACAATTACTCTCAAGTAGGTTTAAATATAATCCAATCCTCTTATCTATACACTGCAGCAATAACTTTGCATCGTTAATAATATTATACTCCAATTTCAGCAGGGTTGGCGCCATGGGGGACCGGGGGCCAGGCCCCCTTCGTCGGGGATGCTATGCCCCCCCCCCATCGGGGAAAATTTGTTGTACGAGGTATTCAACCATAGTTGATAAATAATAATTTGGCAAAAATTGGAGACCAATTTCATTACATTCGTCCCCCCATACAGAAGGTCGTGCCCCCCTGTCGGGCAAACTCTAGCCCATTCCTGAATTTCAGAGCTCCTGTCCTGACAATCAACTGTCGCTAATTGCTCCTCCGGCGATACGTGTGCATTGCTCTCCTGCAATCAATATACTTTCACGCAGATACTTTCGATACAATGTAGTTTTCGATTAGGAAAAGTGTCGGACAATTAATTAATCCGATGTGTCCGACTTGCGAACCAGCACACAGCAAAGTACAATCTGCATTTGTAATGCACAATTTGCATCTGTAATTTTTGAATAATTTAGTTAAAAGGCGATCGAAACATTCTTTTTATTGTTTAATCGAACAACTATCGTGTCGATATAGTATGGTTTTGGCAATTTAATCTAACAGATTCTTGACACACAAATAAATTATCGAACGATTGGAAATCGCATTTATGTAAAAGAAGCGGTAAGGGAGAGCTGAGTTCCAAATTTTAACTATTTTTTCGTTGAAAAAAAATGCAAAATCAATGCTCTAATTTAAGAAGAAGTAAATCCAATAGTCGATATGTGCTTTCAACTTTTATCTCACATTCATAATGTATTGTCGTATATTCATCTCCATATCTATATAATTGTAAAAAATCTTTGTTTAACACATTTAAGACCGTGTTATCTTCATCGGAAATGCACAACACAGTTTTTTAACAATTCTTACAGCATTAAAAACACATTTAAGTTGTTTCCCTAAAATTAAATTTATTTTCATTAGAGTTACAAAATGTTGCGTTTTCGCAACATCAGACCAAAACGATATTGAAAAAAATTATTTACAAATGTCAATCAAATTGGAAATTTGGCACGTGCTGCCATCTACAATTATTATTTGAAAGTAGACTTTTTTACCGCTTTCAAAATACCAGAAAAATATTTTTTTGCAGGTGTTAAAATTCGACTAATGTGGGAAAAAAAATTATCACAAACAATTAAAGTTTAGAGAATCAAATAAAAATATTACTTCGTATATACAAAACGTAGAACATATCTTTAGAAAAAAAGATACCCTCAAAGTATTTTTATTGGTACCAATTAAAACGATAAAGTCAATATGATTTTAGAACAGATGCAAAATTTGGATACAGTCAAAATAAATTATTTCTAAATAAATATTGCAGTATTTGTAATACTAGCTCATCAGTTCTCAAACTTTTCTCCCTAGCGTACACCTTGATTAGACTTTTTATTTTTAAGTACCCCTACCTACTATTATATCCCCCCAACCATTCCTCAGGACAAAAAAGTTTTTATTAATAACACCAAGGGTTTAGGTAAGCTTAAGCGACAAACGACTAAAACGAAATTAACAAAATTTGCAGGACTGATTTATAACTTAACATTTTATTCCATTTTTTCAAATAGTATTACATCAACGTTGAAACCAATGAAACCAGCATTCAAGTAATTTCGCATTCATTTATCATGAAAGCTAAAATTACTCAATTATTAGATAATAATCTATCCTTCATTTTCCTTATTTCGTGGATAGGCTTTCGAACTCGTACAATTTTCACTTTCATTTTTTATATGTACTTGAGACGAGGAAATTTTAGAATATTCTTATGTTTTACGCCATTACCAAGATCACTTTGGCGTACCCCTAACTGGTCCCTCACGTACCCCAGGGGTACGCGTACTACAGGTTGGGAACCTCTGTACTAACTGATCGAGCGCAGTACCCCGATTTTCTTGAAGCTTCTAAAGACAAACTGGAGAGTCAGCGCTCCAAGGGAATTCGCCAGGACAAGAAAAAGCGCCAAGTGGTGTGCGCATAACAGAAAAGTAGCCAATGTACAATGTTCACAATAGTAATCTCCATAATGTTCACCTCAATTTGTGAGGGGACACGCTTTTATTTTCGCTTATTTAAACTATTTTGCCGTTGATCCAAGCGTTCTCCAGCTCGCCTAAACCCATCTACTGCATTTCTAACTGATATCTTTTGAATAATTCCATCCAAAATTTCATTATATTGTAAGAAATATTGTGAATTCTTCATCTTAAACTTAATTTATTTTTCGAGAAAAAGTTATTTTACACCAGAACGAACATAGTCTATTACTATTTAGTTATGCTAACATGGCTACCTGTTTTGTAAAAAAACGATCTCTGCCATCGGCAAAAGAGAAATAAATCTCTTTTCTTTGCCACGTACCTTTGCGTTTTATACATATAGATTATGAAAGGCAAAACTCGATAACAAATTTTGATTTCTTTAAATAAACCAAAAACTAGTAGTTTTCTTTATTCACATTCCGCAAAATGATTTCAATTGATTTAGTTTTTATTTCAGTACATTTTCAAAAGATTAAGGAAAAATCAGCGCAAATAAAGAATTTCAATACCTTTGGTCCCTAAGGGTCACATTTTATTGATATGTTTGCTAATTCAAGAAAAATTCTCTCAAATTTATGTTACCGGCAATGTATGAAACGCCGGCATTCTATAGAATACCTAGGCATTTTATAGAATGCCGGGCGTTTTCAGGCAAAGTATGAAATTATTACATACTTTCCCTAGGCATTGTATATAATACCTAGGCATTCTATAGAATGGCAAATGCTATTTAGGCAAAGTATGAAAAGAAGGTCATGATAAGACCATTATTTAAAAGGCGCGCATACTTTAAAAATACAAGTGTTATTTTGAAAAAATAATAAAAGAGTGCCATTACAAAACTTTTATTCAAAATGCGTAAAGAAAAATGAAAGTCGTACAGAGCAAAATTTCTGCCTTTCTTATGACAAAACAAAATAAAATATGAACCTACTCGTTGCATCAATAAAGAAAATAATTTTATTTTAAATTGCATTTAATTTTATTTCTTAAAAAAACGAATCGATGATGTATTTCATACTTTGCCGGTTTGTCATTTGGCATTCTATAGAATGTCTAGGAAATGTGTGAAATGTTAATCGTTTCATACATTGCCGGCCAGTGTTCAGCATTCTATAAAATGCCTAGGTATTCTATAGAATGTCGAATTTCAAACTTTGCCGGTAAACATATACAATAGACTCTGAAATAACATTAAAATTTATGTCCAGATAAATAAACATCCCATTTTTTGACCCGCTCAACAAATATTCTTTTCAACAACCAACAATTCTAGAGAAGCTACTTTAATCACTAACTAAGGCTTTTTGTCGATGACAAGAAGACAGGTGACATATATTAATGACCTGTCCGCAAATGGCACTGTACGCAACTGTCAATACACCTTGTTTTTTGTTATCCTCCTGTTCCATTGTCATAAAATTTCATTCCATGTGTACAATAAAAAGGGGTCTGCATTGTAAAGCACACCTATTCTTTCTCTTCTGAGTAGGGATGGGAGATCAAAATTACAAAATAAGGAAGACATTTCTGAAAATTAATACCAAAAAAAATTAAAATTTTGATTTATTACCAAAAGAGTTCAATTTGAAATTAAATATAGTCTCAGTAAAATTTATTTCATCAAAACGATTCTGCTGAAATTTAAATAGTAACTACTTTAATGCAAAAAAATTGATATAAAATTTTAATTTCCTCCATAAAACACTTTGCAGTGAAATTGATTTCTTGTCAATCTATATAGATAAAAGAGAAAGGGACTCACTGATTCATCACTGAATTTAACAAACGACTGGGACTAGAAACTTGATATTTGGCAAGTGGTTGCTTTTTAGGTAGTAGCTAGGTGCTCACTAAGAAAAGATTTTTCAAAATTTTTTCTTAGATTTTTAATTAATTAAAAATTGCCTTACATTTATAAGTTTTTCCGCAATAACTTCGTAGCATATTATCGCACAAAAACCATTTTAAAACTGCTCAGTATTATAAATTAATTTTACCACCAATTTCAGTTAACAGTAGTTATCTCTTTTTCGGTTCAAGCTCATAATTCGATTTTTTTTGGATAAATTGAACTTTTCGTGCTTATCCAAACTTCAATCGATTTCTTTTATTTAAATAAATTTCATAAGAACATTTTTTCAAAACGTACTTATATTTGTACTTGATTGTCATTTTTAATGTTATTTGTATCTTTTAGTTTTTAATTCCTAATTTATCGTTATAAAGATAATGGAATATCTAAACAATATTATTTTCGGATTAACTAATAGGTGACACCACTCGTACGGGATAAAATTTAATAAAATCAATCGATTAACTGACAATAAAATGCTGAAAAAAATAAAATAATGTATTGCCATAGAGAACATACAAGTTTCACTTGTTTCGCTTGGAAAAAAGTTTCATATCACTTTCACATCTGAAAAAGAACAAAAAAGGGATTGCAAAATTCCAGCTTTACAAACTTGAAACAAGTGCAACTCAAAAAAGTATGTAATAAATTCATTTTTCAATAATGAACATTGGTTCATGTATTTTCCTGTTACAGTATAAAGTTATGTAAGCGAAAATTACATTTCATATATTTCGTGAGAAAAAGCATATATTTTCAAGTACTGATAAAAAGAAAAAAATTGTGCTTTGTTTATCGGTAAATGAAAATGCATGTTCAGAAGTACAGAAACTTATCTATATCCTCTACAGTAGATCTCATATTGCAAAGATTAGAAGATAAATATCTAAAGTGAGAACAAAATCCGTCCAAAAACTGTTTATTTTGATAATTTCGATTCAGGTAGTCCACAGATAGTTTAAGATGTTGTTTGTGGTAAGAGAATTAAGAATCTTTCTGCTTTTTTGTACTTTATCCACGTATGGGCTAAGCTGTTCAGGTAGTGAAAATGCATGTGACGAATCTTTCTTTGATAGCGTCATCAAAGAAAAGCTTTCCTCAGGTAGGTAGTAACTGTAACGAAAATAAAAATGATTTTGTTTTTATGTATATAAAGTGTTATGTATTCCCAATGGAATTATTTTCATGTGTAAAAATTTTGTAATGAAAAATCGTATTATGCATCAATATCAGGTATGATTAATAAACGTGAAATTTTCTGCTAAATTACAGTAAAGCATTTATATAAAACGTCATCATCATTGTTTATGCATCATTGATAGATATGATTTAAGAATGTGAAAAAACGTCATCACAGCGTTTATGTATCAATGTTAGATGTGATTTATGAATGCGAAAATTTTCTATTAAATTATAGTAAATTCTCTTTAGAACGTCTTTAATGGAAAGTTTTCTGTTAAATTTCAGTAAGACATTTTTTAGAACGTCTTTAATAGAACCACTTAAAAATAGCCTTCTTACAAGAACATAATAAATTTATCTTTAAATTATAGAGATTATTCTCTCTTAAAATGGTAGTAACTCCTTTTACGAGTCTTGCAATGTAATGATATATATTTTACATTTTTAAAAAGATATCAAAATTATTTTAATGCATTATTATACTTACTAGAAAATCACCCATATAAGTATGACGGTTGCAAGTTACCTCTTCATTCTAGAGAGGTTTCCCGTCCATTTGATCTCTTTAAATAGATATATATATAGAGAGAAATGTTTTGATTGAAAACATTTTTGATTGAAAACAAATAAAATAAACATATGTTTTATAGGAATATTTTCTATTTACATATTTCTTTATTCAAGAAAACCTCTTCGTTAGAACATTCCATTAATGAAGTATTTTTCATTGTTTTAACAATTTTATTATAATTCAATAGCAATTCTCAGCTTGTCAAAGTTAAAATTTCAAAATTCTTTTTTGAAATTCTAATCACAACAAAAGCTCTTCTCTGCTTGTGAAACATTTGCCAAAATATTATCAAAATTATATCATCACGATTGAGAAAAGAAATAATCAGATGCATCGTGGCGTCCAAGTATATCACGCCCATGATAGCACCACTGATGAATATCATGCGTGCACTACTATCTATTAAAAGCAGAAATTAATTTGAAATATATGATTATGTTATTTAAAATTTCTATGGAACTATTGATCTTAGAGATAAATTTTCATCAATCGATAGCAAGAAATTTTGACTTTCACTATTTTAGATGTATTAAATTTGAAATTAGACGACAATTACTCTTAAATTTCAAATTGCACAGAAATTTGGACTCTAACAATGAAATAATGCTGTTCTCGCAATGCTTATGGAGCGAATTTTACTGTTTTGTGACATAGTGCGTTCGAGAGACAGGTCTGGGTCATTATAATAGTAATAATGCCAGTCAATATTACTTCTTCAAAACGGCTTTCAAGGGTCTTCTCGTTTTCAGTTCAATTATATAAAGAATTGCGTTAGGTGTGTCTCAAATCTAGTTTCAAAGCTTTGTCGATGGTCGTTAAGTCTGTTAGAGTATAAGCTGTAATTCATCTAGAACCGCTGATCTCAGACGTGTT
>BGPR01028145.1:0-20173 GCA_013235015.1 Araneus ventricosus | reverse complement strand
AAAAATTACATTTCTGAAATGTTTTAGGCTACAAAATTTTTATTCGATATAGAAAAAAGATTTAACTTGGAACTGATATTGTAAAATGATTGAGATAATTCGCTACAAGAATAATCATTTTACAATGTAATGTGTTGATAGTCAATAATGATAAGAATACATTATCGTATTGTTAATGATGATAAGAATTACATTATCGTATTGATTTTTTATTCTTTGTAACATGAATTTCCATATCTAATTACTGACATGTGACATATTTTGGATGTAAAACACTTTTTTATTTTTCTTTAAATAGTTTAAATTTCGTAAATTTAAACTATTAAATCATCTATTAATTTATCTTTTCAATCTTTCTTATTTTGGTTTCAAATTTGATTTACAAACTCGTTCTTTTGTTAATTTTACAGAATCCCTTTTTAACACTCGAAAGTCGGGCGATTCGGAAGGTTGGAATCTTTTTCTGTATGAAATCATGAGATATTTTAATCAGTTTTGATATGCAACACTTGTAAATAAGTCTAAATAATTTTGCAGCGATGCAAATTGCTACGCATATGTAGCACAGTTCTACCTTCTCCCGCCATATTGCAATAAAAAATAAATAATAATAATAAAAAATAGCTGAGACCATATTCCGACGTTACTTGAAGCAATAGGTAATAAAAGTATATTTTTAATTATTGCACAATAAAACTGTAACTGGGTTGCTTAGAAATGTATCCTCTATAAGTGTATATAATATTTTTTTATTTGAGGGGTCGTCTTCATATTTAGATTTACACAAACTCAATTTCTTCTAATGGCAACACATTTTGAATGCATATCCAGATTCTCCAGATTAAATTAGCTCGAAAACATATAACATTTTGTAATTTTGAGTAAAGGATTTATGTGTTTCGAATAATTGAAATTTGGAACTCCTAATGTTAAATGATCATTTCCGTTTTCTCAATATATATCAAAATATAATGAATCTTAAACAATAATTCTTTTTTATATTAAAATACTTGATAAACAAGGCAAAAGTTATGCGTTTTTTAAAAATGAAAGTATATTTTATAATTTTCATTAATTTTTAAATTTATTAGTTAACGATTTTTAAATGTAAACAAGAAAAAATCTTCAGGCCAACCGATGGAGCATGGTCTAAAACTTCCCTGTTCGAAATTTCAACAATTTCCGTCAAGTAGTTTTTAATACTAGGGGGCTCTGCCCCCTGCTCGCTTAAGCTCGCCAACCCCCAGGGGGATTGCCTTGCAATCCTCAGCGGTTTTCTACGCAAACCCTGCTCGCTTCGCTCGCTACAATGAAGACACTGCGTGTCCTAGCACAATTTTTGCAAAATCTTTATATATATACTAGCAGTACGCGCACGGCGTTGCCCGTGGAATCAGGACTTCAACAAAATGAAAAAAAAACAAAAACGCCCACAATGACATGAAAAAGTTTTGAAAACAAAATCAAAACAAAAGATACACATTATTGATTTTCCCGCTTATTTTTTTTTCACGATAAACAATAATAAAAAATTGCAGCGTGAAAACTATTATACTTCAAGCTAAGTATGCGAGATGAATAAATACATTAAGATACTGCCGAAAATAATAATCAGTCATTCAATTCAAGGTTATGACGTCACCTCCCCTTCAACCAATCACATAGCCATCGCGTTCCGAAGTGCCGTGCCGCGCGAGGAACTCTCTCCATAAAAATAACTCTCAACCGCTCAGAAAAAAATTAATTTAAATAAAAACTTGAAAAGATATTTTAACCGTTGTTTTTTTTAAATCTGACACAACCGTTCTACTTATAAGCTGAAAAAAATTGAAAATAATAGTGTTATTAGAAAGTCGGATGCAACAAAATTAAAATCAAAACTAACATCTTGATGCCAAAACTGGGTATTTTTTAAAAATTTCTCAAAATTCAGTAAATTGCGTTAGAAATTCAAAACTAACTTCATTAGAACGGAAATCGCGTTCTCTTTCCGATGGTGTATCTATTTTTGCCGTACAATTATTCGAAACCAATCTATTGAGAAATTAGTGCGAAAAATCAACCAAAACAACACAAAACATTAAATAAAAAAATTTCTAGATTAAAATTTAAAATTTCGGCTTCGAGGTGCATTCAGTCACCATTACGACTACCTGTGTGCCAAATTTCATAACTGTAAGTGCGATAGAGTCGTCTGGACATCGCAGACAAACACACACACACACACACACACGCACGCACACAAACATTGCCTTTTATATATATTAGAGATAACAACCCCTGCTCGCCAACCCAAGAATCACACTGTGATTCTTTCAGGACCACTACATGATCCCAGCTCGCTTGCCATACAGTTATGCATTTCTGCTAGTAACAGGAAATTATAAATACATTAATTACTGAAAGTAAATTTAAATTATCGGTAATTGCATGAACTTTAAATTATCTGTGATTGCTAAAATTAATTTTTGCTAAATTATTAAAATTAAAATCTTCTGGTAGCACAGATATATATGTAAATGTTAGAAAGAAATATGAATGTTAATATTTATAATTCAAAGATGATTAAAAATCAAAATTATTTTCTTATTTTCATCAATCAGAAATCGGTCATTTAAAACTTCTCGGCATACACTTTTGACTAATTCTTCAACAGTTTATTTCAACATAACTTCATTCCACCAAAGTTTTAAGTTTAAAACTGATAAGATAGTCTTTTTCCAAATCTTCAACAATTTTTTTTAAATTGCTTTTTCCACCAAAATTTGAAACATTCCCACTTTTCAATTAAATATTGCTGACAAAAGCTTCCCCACTTGTATACATGCTTATTCCAATAATTATTTAGTCAAGAAAGCTATAGTGTTCTTCTCAGTGTAGTCATTTGTGTTTTAAATCTCAGAAAATTCTAATTTGTCGAACAGTTATAATTGATAAAATTTAACAAAAATTAAATTAAATGTTAATAGAGAACTTTAATTAAAATTAATTAAAATTCTTTTGCATTGTACAGAAAGGCGCATATGCAGCTGCTTCTGATAGAATACACGAAAACAAAATTAGAACTTCAAAAAAATAAGTTAAAAATTATAAAAAATCAGTAATAAAACCTTAATATAAAACACATACAAACTAATTTGTCGAAGAATGATGTAACCCATCTCGCAACCTTTTATCTGAAGAAGGACAGTGTTAAAGAAAAAAGTGGCTTGAAGCATTTTCATATTAACTATTCAAAATTAAAACCCATAATAATTATTTACCCTTAGCATTTTAAATTTGATTAGATATCCTTTTTCAAAATTTTCAAACAGCGTTTCTTCCAGCAAAATCTTAAACATGCAATTTTTAAAACGAAATGTTGCTTCCGCATATGTAAACACACTCACTCCAATAATTATTAAGTGAAGGAAGGCACACTATCTTTCTCTTGATAGTTATTTATGTTTTCTAAAAGTCGAGAGATAAATAAACCAATTTTTCAGAAACTTTCAGCTAAAGAGGACGTTCAGTTAAGCACACATTCATTCATTTGTCTAATCCAAACTGTACGATTCAAACTTATTTAATTCAAACTAATTTTAACTCAAAATTTCGAAAAGAGTTCTGGCGATTCAAACGTAAACAAGCCAAACTTTCGAGCTGTTACCAAACGGAGATTTTCAAATTCGCCCCGATTCTGAATCTAATGTTAAAAGAATGTGGGCATGAGGCAAACCTCGCTTTTGGAACTCAATAATATAAATATAGGCCAAAACAGTTAAAAATATTCCATGCTTGCAAATATCTTCTAAAAATTCTTTTAATTTCATATTAAATACACGTATAATAATATCAGGTCGGTCTTCAGGACGTTGTACTCCCTCCATGCAATTTAAAATTTCAGACCAAGATGGGTTGCAAGTAAACGTCAGAAAGAGATCTGGTTCACCAAACTTGCGTACCATAGCCATTGCATCTTGGTAATTCTGTTGCATATGATGTGGGCTCCCTTAGAAAGAAGATAGCAGTATTATAAGTTTTTCAGTATGTGTTCGACATTCTAAAGCATCTGAAAGCCCCCAATAAAGTTCAATTCGCAAATATTTTTGATTTTGTCTCAAAAAATGTAAACGTGAACCTTCGGTTTTAACATATGCATCAACAATATATTGCTGAAAAAGCTTACCACTACTGTGCAAAATACTGAAACCATTTTGCTGGGAAAGTCTGTATGCACAATATTGTAGTTGAGTGACACGGATGCGCTTTGCTGTTCTCCTTTCTTCTACATGCTCTATTCCAGTGTTCCAACTGCACTCACCCCTTGGAAAGAGCAACGGATAGATCATTGGATCACAGCATTGATTTAAGGGTGAAATGCTTTGGCATGTATCCCCAACTAGGTACACACAAATGTCTCAGTTGGCTGCGGGCTCTCCATTATCACCTACAAATATAGCTGCTACTTCAGTGCATAAAGTAGGAGCATTATAGCGCCGCATATCCAAATTTTTCTCTGTTGTCTCAAATATATAAAGCTGTCCGTAACTTTCTTTATGTTGGTCACTTGCATACGGGGGGGGGGAACTCTGTGGTACATTTGACCATGTAAACGGTAACAGTATGGTCCAGTTCCACGTAGTGGTTTAATTTGCGCTTCCATCGAAGCGAAGGTGAATTTTCAGTTAGCAATGCTTTCAATAGTTCCGGTGCATCAGGAAATGCCGGTAGCTAAACCTTTCTATCATGGCAGCATTTTGTACACTTATGGGCAGTATTTTTCTCTTTCTTCCAATAAACAGCCCCACAAAAACCGCACTGTTCGGACATAGTTCCACAATGGGGAACTTCAGCATTTTTTAAAAATACGTGAAAGCCATCCGCATTTGTAGAAAAAATCATTCTAATTTCAAATATGCCAGTGAAATTTTACATGAAAATTTATTTATTTAAATATTGAGAGCGAAAGATGCACTGAAATAGCAGGAATCATGATGCAATCCGAAAAGCACTCTCATTGGCCGAGTAGATTTTGACGTCAAAGTTGCTTTCCTTCGCATACTTCTCTTTCGCTACTTTTGTGCCCTGCTTTGAATCAAAGCGTTTGTACCAGCTAACATTTTAAAAATGAAGTTTTTGGCTTTTCTACTATTCAACATTCAATTTAACAATGGATATTGATTTTGTACAAGGTAAATCGGATAATTTGCCAAGAATTGATTCTACAATGATGGCAATGTATTTCAAGAAAAATTCCGATTTTATGATGGCTGAGATACGAGGAATAAAAGTACAACGGTAAAATTTCTCCTTTATTGTCTTATAATCCTCCTCAATGAAACAACATAAAACAAAAAATAAAATAAAAGGCTGAACTTAGCTAAAAAAAAACCTGTCATAACTCAGAATCCAAACAGTATCCGATGGTGTGTATACTAATTTGTAGACAGACAAAGTGCTTAAAAAATAACAAAAAGCATGGAAAACAGAACCAGATGAAACAAAATTAATTCTAACTTAACTTCTTTTTAATATTAACCGAATTCGGCATAAAAAAAGAAAGGAAATCTTTAAACTCCCATAAAAAAAATCCACTGAAAATGAAGAAATAAATTAATTCTGGTACTGCTATTAAATCATCACTATCCCTGTGTGGATGCATCAGCATAAATAAAAGGATAGTAGGAAACCGCTAAAGGCCAGCTACGTTTTCATATATGTGTCCGCGCTTAACTTTTCATGTGAAAAAATAATAATAAACTTTTAAAAAATTCAACAAAACCGTTGTTTGAAAAGTATAAAATAATTTTATTTTAAAATCGGTGCCAAAATAGAAACAATATTAAATCTATTTATAAACCTTAATCAACAATAGAACCTTAAAACTACACGTGGCTACAACATAATCTTTCAATACGAGCTCATACAGGTACTTATGCGTTTAACCTCATCTTATACTTATATCAAAAACAGAACAAATATGAAATTCAAGGCTCTTCTTTACAGTACTTCCTGATATTGTTATGGGGTATCAATGGTTTCTTAAAATGTAAATTCCATGTAATCAAGAAAGGGGGATAATAGAGGGAAAAAACAAATTAAATTTAAATATTTGCTTTGAAATATCTATTTCTTTTTTCCTGCTAACTTCACCTTATACTTCTTTAACTAACTTTTTGGAGACAAATTTTGATTTTAATACATTCATTGAATATAGAGGATTTATTTTGCATCAAAAATTAATTCTGTGAATTATTTTGTTGAACTACGAATGAAAACGAATTTCGTTTGCAAACAAGTCGTGAATTTAAACTAATTTTTAAGATATTCTTATTAAGTTTCAATAGCACTGTAATTTTTTAAAAATATAAGAAACATTCGAATATCCACTGAAAAAATTTATGCAATAAAATAAGAGCAAGTTTTTTTTAAAAAAAGAATCTTAAAGAAGGTGGGATCTTCTATATTTTTACCCCTTGAGGGGGCCACAAAGGGTAAGAAGATAAATTCCATGTAATCAAACGGGAAAAAACTAATTAAATTTAACTATTTGCTTTAAAATATATTTTTTTTTGGCTGCTAACCTCAACTTATACTTCTTTTAAAAACAAAAAAGATATCGAATTCTGAATTTACTGTGCTTCATGATATACAATTTTAATAGATATAATATAGATTAATAACTCGCATCAAAATGATCTCCACAGACATGACGAATGCTGCTTGCTGATAATTCCGGATTAAACTTTGGATCTCTCTTCATCGCTTTACCCACTTTTTGCGAATAACATAATTTTTTGCACATTGATAAATAATTTATCGGTGCCGTTACAGTTGTATTCCTACATTTAGGAACAATACAATACTTGTATCTTGCTGACATTATTTTATCTGATGCGATAGTCGGAAAATATAGAAAAAAAGAGAATCTCTATAGAGAACAAACGGGAAGGAAGCGTGTGTCTCCCCTGTCAAGCAACTATGACGTCAGACTGGTTTCGCGCCAAAATGGATCGTTTTTCTCGCGTTTTCTGAGAGGTGAACTTTGGTAGCAAATAAAAAAAAAAAACTGTCTAGAATTTTTTTTTAGTGTTATTGTTCGTTTCGAAGCAGTTTAAATCGATTTTAAAAATTAAAAAATGCTGAAGTTCCCCATTATGCTCCTCAACATCGTTTCGAATACACACGCATTTTGGGCGACGGCGATTATCGGCTTCGTTTCGAATACTTCGCCTTACAGTGGATTCCTGAACTGTTTCCTGACTCCGTTCAGTTCGCCTTTGTTCATTTCGGATAATATATCCGACAGTACGACTTAAAATTCATTATTTTTAGAAATTTCCAACTAATAAAAATAGTTTTCAATAAACGTGATCAAATGTAGCGACTTCGGACTTTCCGCTGATGTAAACAAATCAAACTTGCGAGCTGTTGCCAAACGGCGATTAAGAAATTCGACCCTATTTTGTTGCCACGTAAGAGTATTAAATATATAGATATGCAGCAATAACCAAAAGCGTTCTGAAAAACCTGATTTTCGCTTTCTTAAGGGGGCATCTCAACTGTGCAAACGGATTCGCTGGCAGAAAAAAATCTCTGAAATCAAACGAAAAACAAAACATGTCTTCCGATGTTGCTTTAGATTAAGAAAAATTGTCTTCTTTTTAAAATAAGTGTAAAGTTGAATAAGAAACGAAAAGAAAAATTGATACTGTGGCCATTCTGCGATATCAATGTGTAAGTCCAAGGGATTTTCGCAGTCAAATACATCCACGACGAAAGGATATTCATGACGACGCGTAGTAATGATATAGTTTTTAATGATATAGACGTTATTACCGCGACGCAGCTTACACTCAATAACGATTACAAACTACAATTATGTATCATTTTTACATTTGCAGGTGCTGAGGCGCTCGCAACAGTGCCCTAGTGTGGCCAATGTTTCGGCAAATTTTACGCCTCTTACATTTGAAGAAGAATTATGTTTAAACCATTACATGGAAAATGAAAGTCGTTAATGGTTGTAGAAATGTTTTGTAAGATCTTAAGTTGATAAAAATGCAAATAAGCAAAATTCTGTATAAAATATGAATTTACATATTATTAAATGTATGAATAAATAAAAAGTATTCAATGAAATAATATAGTAACTCCTTGTGTATGGATAATGATGTGTTATTAGATTTGGACAAAACGCCTTTTTTTAAAAAATGAAACAAAAGCTTAAAATGTTTCAAAAAATTAATAGTTTTAATTTAAGACTATTACCAGAAGAAAGCGATTAAGTATGAAAAATCAAAGTAAAAAATCTTACAAATGATTTTAAGTATCTTTTGGTGGAAAATTGTTTTTTTTTTGTTTATTTTGTTTTTTATGGAAAATAATTTGGTATCGTTAAGCAGCATTACACTATTTTTGTTTAGTTTATCAAAGAATATTTCAGTCTGCTCAGATTTTTTATGTTTAATATTGCTTTTTATTAATATTAACCGCTGAAATTATTCCGAATTTTTAATTATGTTACTAATCCGCCACGAGAAGTAGACAATGTAACGAAAGGCCAAATAATCGATCTTTATCAATCTGGTTTCTCGTACAGACAAATAAGTCGCCAGCTTAAAATCGATATATGTCTGGTCTTATTGTGGATAAGAAAGTAAATAAAAGATTGAGATGCCATTAGCAGTCTCATAGATTCCATGCCGCATTGCATACAACAGATTATTAATAGAAATGTTAGCTATATTTATCATTAAATTGTAGATAGTTAATGATTAATATATTTATGCATATAAAAGTTTTCATTGTTTACTTGTTATATTATTATATAGAATATAATTCATACATTTTTATGTAATCTTTTTATTGTGTTTTAACTTAAAATCATGCATCTCGTATTCTTATTTAGTAATTTTTCATTGCCTCAAACGGTAAACTTTGAAAAGCACAAAATATTCTTAGAGAAAAAAACTCCTAAATGAAAAGTATTAACAAAGTGACCTACTTTTAAAGTTTGTATATATTGAAAGAGACCCTTAATAATTTTTCTTCTATATCTCCGGTTCATTTGAACCGATTTACTTCAAATTTTATATCTGGCGGTTTTTCATTATGCAGAATCATTTAAAATATAAAAAAAATTGGGATTGCTACTGGAAAATTTGAAGATGAATCAAATGTAAATATGTAGACGACCCCTTATGGAAAGATTACGAGAAATAAAAAGTGTTCGGATACATTTTTGACGGACTGTACATGGAATGGACTGAGTATATACTAAGGAACATGAAATAGATCCTCTTAACCAATAGAATTTTCTGCATTTATACGTTATCGAATTTGTTATTATTTTTAATAAGAAAGAAAAGCTTAAAAAATTATATTTTATACTTATTTTATTGAGATCACATTTTATGTAAAATGCGTAACAGTTGTTTTATAGCATTAGTTAGAGGTTGGGAAAAGTTAATGAAATTTATCAGAAAGGTAATAAAATATTTTCTGAAAGTTTATAATAATCAATATACAATTGATGAATTATTAAATATATAATATACAGGGTGTCCCAGAAAGGTGTAACAAGCGTTTATTTCCTAAAATATTGATTTTAGACATATACTTCCAATTAAAAAGTTTCATAAAATATGATAATAATTTGTGTGAAAACACTTTGGCTTCTGTGGAAGTTGAAAATATAAAGTTAAGAAAATTAAATTTTTATACGTGCCCCTTAGAGCAAAAGTGTGAATAAGTAGAATGTTCCTCTTACACTCATCTATACATGAACTAAGTTTCACAATTCTGTCTGCAAAACTTACAGAGGTATGCTAATTTTTAAATTTCAAGGGGCTGTTCACAAATTTATGGAGATGTTTATACAGAAATGCAAACTTATTCAACACAGAAAAACCGAGAAATGCAAATATTTGTCAAGTAGTTTATCAGCCAATCATCACGGATTGAAAATAAATTGCCAATGATACATACGGTTACTCAGTTTCATTTGCAGATAGTTGCAACTATCGACTTGATAAAGAATGGAATTACAACTTGAGAAAATGAAAATTTAAGGTATAGCTGGAAAATAGCCTAATATTGAACCAGAATACTGAATTATTTGCTTTTCGCGTTGTGCGCATTATTAAGCTTTACCTAAAAGCAGTGGTGACTCGTCCTTTAGGTCTGCAGAGTTGCAGAACTCATTAAAATTATTTTAAAAATTCGTATTTTTGTTTTTATTCTTATTTACTTACTTCTTCACTCTGAGAGTTCGATTATTAACGAAAAAAGATATAAAAGAGAAAAGAAGACAGAAAATGAATGAAAAAAATAAGACAGACACAGGATTGAGCTGCACACCAAATACCTTTGGAAAGCACTAAAATTCGCTCATTGCGTACAACTAAGTGACATAATGGACGAAGGCGAGTAGCTATTCTTTCTGTCTTAGAACCTTCAGATTCACTTTCATGTTGCCTCAACGGGAACTAGGAACTTTTATTAAAACGGAACTCGCCGAAAAAAAAGTAATGTGAAGGTAAAGCTATTTTTGAAAAATTGTATTTCAATTGTATTCAAGTAATATCTTTATAGCACTGTTTGTTCCTAAGAAGATGAGCCTAACTGCTGATAAGTAACCGCGATTTTTTTTGAAGATTCACAAGATGAACTATTTTTGTAACTACTTCAAATAATGTATTATTTGACTAGCTTTAGATTTAACAAGAGTTAACAAATACATTGTTATTTACCGATTCCGTCCTTTAAATAATTTTTTTAAATATGTATATTATCCCTCAAATGCACGTCGAAAGACTGGATCAAGCAGCAATGAGAGGTACGAAAAAGTGGTCTAAGTTTTAAAAAACTTTGTCTTCTTATATATCTGTAAGTTTTGCTGATGGAAGCGTGCAGCTTTGTATGTGAATAGATTAATGTAAAAGAAGCATTTTACTAATTGACATTTTTGCTCTATGGGTACCGTATAAAAATTTAATTTTTATAACTTTTTATTATCAATCCCCTTGAATATCAGAGTATTTTCATACAAATTCTCACCTTATTTGATGAAACTTTGTGATTGGAAGTTTATGTCTAAAATCAATATTTAAGGAAATAAACTCTTGATCCACCTTTTTGGGACACCCTGTATATTTATTAGTTTATGATTTGTAGTTAATATATAGGTTATAGTTTTATATATATATTGTTTATAGTATATAATTTTATGTATATATGATCTTTTTAATATATAGTTTTAGGCAAATTTTAATTAAAACACTGATCAAGGGTTATAAATAAGAAACATATCCATGCCCTTGGCACATATAGTCATGGACAAAATACATAGCTATTGCTAAAGCTTCAAATCTAAAAGTTTATAAGGTTAATCACATAACAGAGATGATGTGATGAGGCGATGCTTAAAGCTAACAATTGTTCAATGCAATTCATGTTATTTTAAACTTCATCTTTAAATCGGCGATCAGCAATAATTTCATTGTTCATTAGTTTCAAAACAAAAACAAAATAGCAAACTAAATGAGTAATAATCAGTGCTACGTCTTTAAATTTTTTAGAAAAAAAAATAACGTTATTAAGTTTCTACAAGTGATTTAGGCATATTGTAATTAAGATATCTATATATTTTGGCTTGGATACTTTTTTTTCGAAAGAGAGTAATACGGAAGAAAGGAAGCAATAAAACGAATGCTGTGCATGCGTATTACAGTTTTTTCATTTATTTGCATCAGATTCAACGTGAATTGGGAAGACGTATCGAGCATGCGCTACCTTCTCGAATACAGGAAGGAATAAATTTTGACTTTTTGTCATTCCTTTCCACAGAAAATCTTGTTCCTTTTTGAACTAAAAATGGTGTGTGGTTTCTGATGAGGGAGCCATTTTAGTTCCTTTTCATTTTGAGTGATTTCTTAACAAATTGTTCTAAGTATTGGTAAACTTTTGGTTTTTCTATAGTTCTTGTTGTACTTTTTAAAAAATTTCTGTTGAAGCAATTACTTTTTGCTGCTGCGTTTGCACGCAAAAACGTCTATTGCTTTCATTATTTTTCATTTTATCATTGTTTTCTTTTAATTTATTTTCTTTTAATTTAAATTTCTATTATTTGTTTTTGTATTTCGTTAGATTTAGCTGCATATGCGCCTTCCTATTTAATGCAAAATATGTTATTGTTTTTTATTTTAATTAAAATTTAATTAATTAATTTTGCTAAATTTTAAGAATT
Organism: Araneus ventricosus; assembly: GCA_013235015.1. Lineage (NCBI taxonomy): Eukaryota > Metazoa > Arthropoda > Arachnida > Araneae > Araneidae > Araneus > Araneus ventricosus. Next base: position 7,941 of record BGPR01028145.1, on the reverse strand, counting down.
ATAACTACCTTCTCGAAGCTAGTTATCTCGTCATTGCCTCACATTACCATAGTAGAGTCACGGAGAATTCACTTTAGTTGAAACTTTGCTATGTTCATAGTTGCTTTAGATAATTTGATTTACTCTATGATACGAAAAAATGTTCTGTCTATTCCACCAGTGGTTTTGTGGGTTAAGGCATGACATACCCCAGGAACATGAATCGAAGGTAGAGATTATCTCCTTTCGCTGTGCTCTTAACCAATAAACTGGTTGACAAATGTGCGTTTTATCAACAAATTTCTGGCTACTGTCGAGCTGACCCAGTTTTCCTCCGAATGAGTCGCAAATGTGGACCATTTTCCACTGAAAGTCCTTCAGTAAGGCAACCCTCCCTCATATATTGAGTAAAGTCTAATTTCTGCATCAAGTGCTACCTAGATGCTGAAAGTCACCTTGAGTAACAGATGATATCACACGTTTCCTTTATCATGAGTCCTTGACTCACGTCTTGGCTAAAATTACTAAACCGATAGATCTGTTTTGCTTTCGGTAACGTGGTTGCCTAGTTAATTAACTTTATTATTCATATTTTGTATATTTTAAGAACCCACTTAAATCTAAAGTACAGAGTTGAGCAGATTAATAGGATGTTTTTGAAATAATCACAAAATCCTCCTCATTGTCCTCCATCTCTGATACATTGCAGTTATTTGATGTTGGGCCTGACTAAAAGGATGACTTTAGCCTGAATATGAAATTTACTGTAAGGGGGGAATCGTTATTCTATAAGGGAAGATTTTATTAATCACATGAAATATCTCTGTCAGTCAACCAATCTCCATTCATTCGAACACAGGAGCATTCGTGATTCAGTATGAGGCAGATAAGGCGTATAATTTTGAAACTGCGCATGCTCGACCTTAGAGAGAGGGATAGGTGGGAGAGTGGAGACATTCTGTTCCATTGTTCATAATATTATTATTTCAGTCTGGGACTTTAGAAGCGCGTGTTTTTAATATTATTATTATTATTGTTTTGTGATGAGTCTTGAATCGATTCCCATGTTTCAACATGAGTTTCTTCGCAGTTTCAAAATCCAACGATAGGACCGCAGATCAACTTACGTAGTAAATTGAAATTGTAATCAAGTTACGTAGGGTTAATCTCAGTTCAAGAGGTTCATAAATATAAACAAAATCACCTAGAAATCTACTTCAGGTGCGACCATTTCAATGGTCTATAGATTAAGAAAGATAAAATTCTCTGCAAACAGCAGATTAACTCTCACTATTTTCTATTCTCATGTGAATTTTCACTTCATCCTCGATAGAAAAACTTTAAGTTTACAAACAATACCCATTTTAAATCTATGCGATGTCAACAACTGAAACAATATTCAACAAATGGAACCAAAGAACGTGTTGTGAATTATGTTCCTCATCTCTTAGAAGTTTTGACAGACACAAGGGAAATAGATGCGCATTCCCTTTGGAGTACAAAGGAAGGCGGTTGAGTGATAACCGTTCCTTTGTCGAACCGCCGATTGTCACACTGGGTGATGGAATGAAAATGACCGTCACAAATGCGGTTTTCCCTTGAGATAGTGATACCCAGTGACAGGTGAGTAAATTAAATGCTGCTTGTGTAGCCCAGCTGGTGGATAAAAAATCCTCCACGGAATGAGATGCGCAGATGATTCTGAGAGACAGTGCTGGCAGAAAGGAAAAGTAAGAATTTTGTTCTCTGTATCCGACTACCTTTCATTTTAAATTAGTTAAAAGCATTTGAAAATACATTAATTACATAGGAGTTCGATTGGGACGATTTGAAAAGTTCCTTATAACCAAGGGCTCGTTATATCTCGGGTTCTTTATACCGGGGTTTAACTGTAATTCAATGATATTTCAAGTAGATACACTCTACTAGTAAAATTTGCATCCATCTACAACTGCTTATGCATCCATAGTGACAAAATATGAGAGTGTGTCTAGAACAGAGCCTACCGCAGTTTTCTTCGGTACCTTAAAAGTATATTCCTGTTTTCAAATGTTCCGGAATTTCTCGGGATATTAAAACATAAACACGAGAATTTTGACGCTTCTGAAACATAACCTCAAATAATACTGATTTTTTAAAAAAACTTTAATGTTTGAAAAAATTTATTTTAAAATAACATATCGATGAACGCAACATTTGAGAATAAGTTTTTAAATTATTAGGTAATTAATTACAGCTGCATAAACGGCTGCATTTTAAACACTTTTATTTAACTTGTTTTATGTTCGTAAAAATGAAATTTTGTAACCAATTTTTCATTCGCTTCCTGATGTATTAGAAAACTTTATACACTTGTGTATTCTCGATGACAATATACTATTTTGATATTTCCAGAACTTAATTTTCAGCTTATCGTTTAGTTTTATGAAATTTTTATTCCTTACTAGTGGCGCCATCTGATACTGAATTTCAGGAAAAACTGATTTCAAAAGGCCATAATATTTGTAATAGTGGATCATACATAAGAGAGAAAAAGTAGAAAATAATTGAAATAAAAATAATTCTCCTTTTCAAGACACTAATAAAAGTGGATTTATAAAAATTGTGGTTTTTGTAAATTTTTTTCACTTTCTAATGAAGTTGTATTGACGCTCACTTGATATTCGTGATGCACAGCGGGAAATTAATTCTGGAATCCATCATATAAGAAGATACAGAACTCATAGAATAAAGTAAGACAGCTTGCTTTAAGATATTAGAGGACATGTGCAGTTAGTTACCTTTGTCATATTACAATGACGTCGTTAGAATTGACATTATTAATGTTCTTAGATTGTTGATTTGTATTGCCTTGTGAGTTTTATAACTGATTGACAAATTGTGAAAGCTGTGGGCGAAGATAAAATTCGTATTTTAAGATTGTTTAAAGGATTTTAAAACTTTCTGTTACTTCTTATATAATTTTAATATTTTTGATTTCAGATGAAAATTTTTTCGTCTATACTGTTATTTCCTTGTGTATTTGGTGCTCATACTATATGTTCAGACAACACAGCATGTCCAGAAGGTGAGATTTTGTTGAAATATATTTATTCTTTCATATATGACTTAATTTTAATGAAAATATAAAGCGAGTATCACTGAACATCTTTGCAATGCAACGCAAAAGTACAGCAACAAGAAGACCAAGTTTTAATCCAAGAAGGCTTATCGAAAAGTTTCAGGTCTTTTCGGCAGACCCCAATTAAATCACACAACAAGATTATGTTTGCAGCGATGGTCACCTACAGTAAAGTAGAGTGACATGGGTGTTTTGTTCTTGCATATGTGTGCAAATACTATGCATGCTTAGAAATGCATATGTGTACAAAATTAAAACAAAGCAGATATTTTGAACTGTCCAGGTACTCAACAGAATACATGAATTTTATATATGGGTCGTTCAGAAGCCAATGTGGAATAAGTCCAGAAAAAAAAATTGAGAAAATTCATGATTTTTAATACAATAATTTTTAAAATTTTTGGTTTTTTAATTTGATTAGTGAAATTATATAAAGTCTTCTAATGAAGCAACGAGGGAATCTTTTAATAACTAAAAATAATGTTATTAATTGCATCAAAATTTATAAAAACCAAAAGACATAAAAAAATGGACTTATCCGCTTTGGCATATGAGCGACTCATATATTATGGTAACACATGCAGGGTGTTCAATAAAGTCATTTCTCAACCTCTTAATATTTGAAGGCCGGTAGTTATAGTCATAAAAGCGGTGTCTAGACATAGTAAAGTGAATATACACAATTTGATGAGACATTTTACAGCGTCCCCTAGCGGCAATCAGGGGTTAATGCTATCATCTTGAAAATTTTAGGATATATGGTAAAATAGTCAATTAAACTTTATCGACAGCATTAATTTAGTAAGGAAAGATACCGTCCACATATGAGTGCTAAACTAGAATTCGCACAAAGATTGTTTCTTTGTTGGCGATTTTCAACGTTTTTGCATAACGTGTTAGAACTGAGCAATAAGTTGTCATGAGACACATTTAACTTCGATACTCACTATACTCTCCGTCAATTACAATATACGTATGCACTCTTAATTAAATCTTACGATGCTTATCTCTCTGCATGTAAGGTGGCTTACTGTCACAATCATCAGCTATGAATATAGTCTATATCAGTCGAACGTTTTGCACCGATGTCGGAGTAGTTTCACGTAACTCCTCTTTGATGCAGTTCCACAGGAAGAAGTCCAATGGGGTTAAGTCTGATGATCGTCGAGGTCACAATGTTCTACTACTGTAGCCTGTGAGGTGCATTCATTTTTACTTTCTCGTATACGAAGTATACAAAGAGAAAGTATTGTAATCGTCAAAAAATTCGAACTCGAGATTTTGACGAATCTCCACGTTTTAGACCTCCCTGAGTCCGAAAAACACAATTTTGGAATTATGACTGTCTGTCTGTGTGTGTGTGTGTGTGTGTCTGTCTGTCTGTGAACACGATAACTCTAAAACTCTTAGAGCTACGGGGATGAAATTTGGTATGTGGTCTTTAAACATAATTTGTAGGTTTCTATCAACTTTTGGACAAAATCCGTCAACGGGAAGTCTGTCTGTCTGTATGTTCGAGGTCATGCGAACGCTATAACTCAAAAACTTGAAAAGCCAGATGGATAAAATTTGGTACACAGTTTTATCGTCATGAATGTAGGTCCGTATAAAATTTTGCGCCAAATCCGTCGACGGGCTGACTGTCTGTCGGTCTGTATAATCGCATACTTGTTCAGTTTTGAAACTAACTCCCTGCGCATGCCTACTGGTGGCAATGCCTGTGCAAAGAAGGGAAGCTCCGAAAACTTGGCAGTTTGCCAAAAACCAATTCGGGCGCGATTTTGTAAGGAAGCAAACATTTAGGGAGTCTCGCCAGGTCCTGTTGCGCAAAAGAATGCGCAGGGGATTTGAATTTGTTTTGATCCTTCAAACCACGCGTGGTTCCAATTTGGTTTACTTGCAACGGAAGTTTATTTGATGTCTTTTATTATTCTAGTTTTCTCTACATGTGTTAGGAGTATACGAGAAAGTTTAGGGGAGACCACTCCCGCTGGTTTACAGTAGAAAAAGTAACACTATCCTAATCATTGCACTATGGTAAGAAGCACCCCAACCGAAAGCAGATGATCGTATAACAAAGTTGATATTATAATAGAGTGTGGCTTAAGAGTGCTGGAAATCACGGACAAACAAACACCCATTGTGTACATTCTAAGATCAGTTTATGGATGTCTTTTCGTATTATATAAATGACGCGCTACCACCATAGAATGATTATCTTACTGGTCTCATAAAGTTTTCGAGATGGGCGTAGACTTTTTGGAAACTGTTTGCCACTAGGAAATGCTATATATGGTCTCAAAGAATCTTTTCACCTCTTCGCTACGCTTAAGCACCCATTTTGTGACGACAACTGCAGGTTTTCCTTCCCGGGGTCCCGGGAAATCGTTAGATTTTCATACTTTTTGTATTTCCGGCCATTATACTTGGTTGACGGGAATTCCCTGGAGCAAACGCGCAGATACACAAAATTATGAACTATAATAAATTAAATACCGTGTGTTACTGATGGTGCTAGTATGATGGCTAAATTTGGAAAATAATGACTTGTGAGTATCACCTATGCTATGCACACGCCATAATGTCCTTTATAAGAAAAGAGTGCTTTTGGGGAGAAAGCACTGTTGTGATAGAAAGTATATCACATAAAGAAGAAGATATTGATGAAAGTAAGGAGCTAATAGAAGATTTAGATATAGAGTTAGATTTAGAATTTGAAGGCGGTTTAGCAACAGATGCTATGTGCCATTTTGCTTATGCAGAAAATAATTCTGTGAATAATGTAAATGAAACAATGATGAAGATAAGGGTATTGTAAAATTATTCAGAAAATCACCTTTCAAGAATGATATTTTACAAAATTATCTTTAAACAGAGTTTGGCTGTGAAAAGATGGTTTGTTTAGACAAATAAACACTCTGGAATAGTTAGTTGGCAATGCTTGAAAGAGTTTTAGAGATAAAATCAGCAATTTCAAAAGCATTAGGTAATTGATATTAAAGAACAGCATATTTTGGATAATGTAGAATTTGAAATTCTGACTGCAATTGTAGCAGGCTTGAAGCCAGTAAGAAGTGGCATAGAAAAATTATGCAGTCGAAACGCGACTTTGCTAACTGCCGAAGGAGTGTTTGCTTTCATTATTGGAGAGTTGTACCAACAAAACTCAGAATTTGCTAAGAATATAAAATATTCTTTGGTCCAAAGAATTAGTGAGAAATGCAATGTTAGTTTAGTTGGATTAACGCAATGTCTAAATTTTGGGAGAAAGTATGATGCTGCTGCAGTTACTGTTGATCTTTCACGTTCATAAAATAAAAACCTCTTTGATTCAACAAGCTAAAATAATTATTATAAGGCATTTTTGCGAGGAAGACGAATCAGTGCCCAACGCTTTGCACTCAGAAGAAGAGAGCACGGAAACTTTGTAAGAGAAATCTTTAACGTTGTACGAGAAATTAGAAAAAGCGATCCAGTCAAAGACAAAAGTCCTATATTGATCCACTAGCAAGAGCTCAAGTATTAGTCCAGTCATTAGGTGCTAAAAAGGGATGGTTTAAAACAAATTCTGGTGGAGTCGTAATTTTTTGCTCCTATATGTTTTTTGGGGTGCTGATTACGAATCTGAAGTTTCCCACCAAAAATTTTTGTTGGAATTTTAGTTATAGCCAAAAAACATGAAAAAAATGGACTTTCCCCTAGCTTTTTGCTTATCACTGAAAAACTAACAACTTTTTTATATCATCATCATATATCAAAATAATCAGCACAAAATTTCTTACAATTTATGTCTGTACAATTTTTTCGTTACGCGTACCGTTCAGGCGCTGTAACGGGTTGATGTTTGGCAAATGTTTGACGTACATGCTAGCGCTGCTTGAACAACAACAAATCATCCTATCTGTGTGCGCGAAATTATCTATCTCACTAAATAGATTTCTGCTTAATTAATATACTTTTTCTATCGTAAAGTTCTTTGCTCAAATAAAGAATTTATCAGTTATATTATGAATATACTAACATAATCTGCACAAAATTCGTTCTAAATCTTTCCACACCTGGTATTACCTGGCTTTCGCTTTCGCGGTTGAGAAGTAATCAACAGAGTAAATCTCAAGAATTTTTTTAAATAAGTTAGGTTAAATAGGTTAAGTTAACATAGCCCTGTTATTGCCCCATACCTGCTTTACATTTAGTATTTCTCTCCGTCTTGGCAAATGTACTCGTCTGTCTGAAGCCCTGTTCCTTTGGTGATCCACTTGCATTGTTGGGGATATATTTCCGGTCTGTAATCTGACTCGGTCTGTATCCCATGACCAAAACACAATCAGAAACACCCGTAGGGAACTGTACTGAGATCTCCATCCGTCGTTTACCAACATTTTCTCAGAATTTTCGAGTAACCCCAGAAACCCTCGAGCAACAACGCTTCTTTTCTGTTCCAAAAGCGTATAATATGGACAAGAATCTCGGAATCACGAACCATAGCAAAGGGAGCTTAAAGTTCTTTTGTGCCGGAAGCAGGATGGTATCATTTGAGTTTCGTAAGGCCTTCGAGTTGTTACTATCTCTTTTAGTACGAACGTAGTATTTACAATAATAAATAAGTTTGCATTAAATGCGACAGTGAGTGTACCATGGCAACGTGTTTTATTTGTGACAATGAATTAGAGAATGGAAATGATGGAGTGGTAGAGGTGAAAGAAAAGGGGGTGGAATCATTTCGACGAGCAAGCATACAAAGAAAAGATGGAAAGGTGAATATTTTGACGGATAAAATATCCATCAAGGTGCATAAGAAATGTCAGAAAAATTATGTGAATGCAAAACTGATAGCTGCC
>BGPR01028144.1:0-15981 GCA_013235015.1 Araneus ventricosus | reverse complement strand
GGGGGGGGGGGGTCACACACCCCCTACCCCCCCCCTTCGCCACGTCCCTGAGAACAATCCAGCTGGTTTAGCTTTCTTTAAAGACGATCAAAATTGTTTCCAATTTGGCCCCATACCTTCTAAGGCTATTTCTGTTAAAATATATTTATTTATGAAATAAAGCTTAAAACACTATTCAGAACATTACAACTTAGGTATCTGATATATCTACACTATTAAAATTCGACTATATGTATGTGACGTTATCTTCTCTCGAACTGGTGAACGGAGAAGCGCGGCGAAAGTACCAAAACATAGGGAATAATCCAAGGAATCCGTTTTGACCATTTAAATTCCGAAAATTTAATTAGTGAAAAGGATATTAATTAAAAACTAATTTACAACAATACTATTCATTGTTGCAGCGCAATTCAAATCGTTTTCATTGTTTAAACAAATATTTAATTTTGTGTTTCTGTTTCATTTTTGAAAGCAGCAACAACCCAGATAGCAATTTTAGTTTGCAGCAATCTTGCTCTGCAAATCTGCAAGCTTGTAACAAATTTGACACGACAAGAGTGCAAGCTTGAAAGAAGTTTACGCAAACGAGTTAGTCACCACGCGTCAAACTTGTCACAAGCTTGCGGCGTCAAACTCATTGCAAACTAGCAAAAACAGAGTACGAACACAACCTGGGATTAGAACCCGCGACCTTTCGCTTCCTAAAGCTTCGGCCCTAACCAATCAGCTAGCTAGACTCTGAGAGGAAAAGATAGATTGCGCCAATAGATTGTGCATACGATTTATTTTAAACTGTTTTCTTGATTTCATTAATTTTTTTAAATTTTGTGTTGAGAATATGATTTGAAGTCAAGAGAGAGCGAGTTTCGCTAATAACAACGTTTTGCTAGTAGAATAAATTATGAAATTAGGGTTCAAAAGTAATTACTTTAAAAATGGGACAAAATGTAAGTTATTATTTTTTCAACAAACATTGACTGCTTCTTAAGTTTAATTTTGTTTATGGACGTTAAAATTTCAACATTAAGAAAAAGGCGATATCCAGATAGCATGTACACTTGCAGCAAGTTTGATTTTTCTTCATATAAGCTTGTCATGACAAACTTGATGTGGCAAATTTGCAGCAAACTTCCTGCAAAGTAACAAAGCATAATCCACCAACACACTTTCAAAACAAGTTTGCTGTGAAGTTGTTATGACAAGCTTCACACCACGATTGCAAAACAAGTTTGCTGCAAACATGATACATCACAATTACAGATAATCTTTGTCTCTGTTAAAAAAATGCGATTTTTAATAGCATCTCCTAGACCGTCCTTCTTTTTATTAATTCAATAAATCAATGATAATTTGTAAAAAAACTAACTTATTTATAAAAAAAATTTTAAAAAATTCTCCATTTCTAAATTTAGAACTGGCACTTTAAAGAAAACTATATCGCCTTTTTTTTAAATGTTGAAATTTTAACGTTCATAAACAAAATTAAACATAAAAAAAAGGTCAATGTTTGTTGAAAAATAATAACTTACATTTTGTCCCATTTTTAAAGTAATTACTTTTGAACCCTAATGTCATAATTTATTCTCCTAGCCAGTGGCGAATCCAGGATTCTGGTCTGGGGTGGACTGAAGTCATAAACATTTGTATCGTAGTGACGAATATCAAACTTCATGGCTTATACAAACCAAAACACTTTAACTTTACAGATTTTCCTCTCCTGACAATAAGAATAATAAAGAACTCTACAATACTTTCGATAATTTAATAAAAAATGCTATGAAATAACTAGTCAAAAAATGTTTTCTCCAACGCTACAAGTACAAGTGGAATGACTAGAAAAGTAGGAAAATTTTCGAGCCTGTCAAGCCAGAAAGCAATGTTGTAACGATTTTATTACTATTTTTTTAAATGAAAATTAAGAACAAATAGTTGTAGTGATTTTAAATTAAATCAAGAATTTTGGTTTAGCTCTGGGGGGGGGGGGGCTGCAGCCCGATAGCCCCTCCCCTGGATTCGCCACTGCTACTAGCAAAACGTAGTTATTAGCGAAAATCGCTCTCTCTTGACTTTAAATCATATTCTCAACTCAACACAAAATTTTAAAAAAATTAATGAAATCTAAAAAAGAGTTTAAAATAAATCGTATGCACAATCTATTGGCGCAATCTATCTTTCCCTCTCAGAGTCTAGTTGGCTGATTGGTTAGGGGCGCGGGTTCTAATCCCAGGTTGTGTTCGTACTCTGTTTTTGCTAGAGTTTGCAATGAGTTTGACGCGTGGTGACTAACTCGTTTGCGTAAACTTGGTTCAAGCTTGCACTCTTGTCGTGTCAAATTTGTTGCAAGCTTGCAGATTTGCAGAGCAAGATTGCTGCAAACTAAAATTGCTATCTGAATTTTCACTGTCCTTATCCCTCGCCTCTAGTTATCATGTTCACAAGATAACATGGGCAATGCGTTATAATATATATGTGATATTTTAATTTTTTAACTTTCTTAAATAATCTTTTAACGACACCTCATTTTAATTACTTCTACTTTCATCGTAATAAGCGCACTACAACTTTCTTTTCGAGTCACGAGTCTTTACCGGGGAAATTCCCTTTTCTGGGTACTTAAACTTTGTGCGCATTCCTATCTGTCCTTTTTGACTCCAACATGTAAGCGAATAACAACGTTGCGCTGCTTCGCGCGTTAACTCTGAATTTTTGGTCATGGAGCTAAGTAAGAACTGAATCCTTTACAATGAAGAAATATCTTCAATGACTGAATAAAAGAAGATTGACTCAACTAACGTTGTTACCTTGACTCAGATATTCGACATTTCACCTTTAATCAAGATGTTACATATATAATTCGTTATATATGAACATACAAAAACAAAGTAAACGAGACATATCAAGAAGCAAATTTTACACTAAAAATTCATTATTTAAACAATACAACCAATTCTAAAACAAAATCTAAAGAATTGAAAATATTATAGATTACCATGAACAAAAAGTAAGTTTAAACATTTATATGTTAACATGTAAAAGAACTCTGTTGCTATCAAATTATTGAAAAAGGCAATCCAAGTATATGGAGTTTTCAACAATTAAGTTAGTAGCTTGGCTGCGGACAAGCTTTAATGTATATATACACTGAAAGAGTGCAAGCTTGAAACAAGTTAACGCAAAAGAGTTAGTCACCAAACGTCAAACTTGTCACAAGCTTGCCGCGTCAAATTCATTGCAAATTATAGCAAAAACAGAGTACGAAGACAACCGAAGCCAAAGAAAGCTTCTCTAAAAGGTTTTTAAAACCTTGTCGTCAGCAAGGGTAAAGGATTGTCACAAAGGTTTCCATGACAAGGGTTGAACCTTTCGGCAAGGTAGCGGAAAGGTTCGCTAGTCAACAAGAAACAAGGTTTTCTGTAAGGTTTTTAGTAAGATGTCCCCAAGCTTTTATTACAAGCTTGTTTCATGACTTTTCAAAAGGTTGTTAAGAGCCCTCCTTCGCCGGAAAAAATAGAACCCCCGAAGCCGTATTCCTACAGATAGGACCCCCCTTTTTCAAAGCCGTACTCCTATAAACTTCAAACTCCTCAGAGCCGGGGATCGAACTCGCGTTTCTAGAGTTGGAAAATAAACGCAATAACCACTATACCGGACGGGGCCACACACGATGGGACAGGTGGTTCATAAAAAGCTTATCCACGTCAGTTTTGCGGCAACGGTTTCCGAAAAGGTTTGCGCGAACAGCCTATGGAAAGTGAAATGGCAACCTTCGTCGTATCCCAATGCCTTTGCAAATTGAAGAACTTTCTCAATTATGAAAGGCCCAGAGATCGGAACATTTTTTATCTCGCACTGTGTATATCCACTTCAAAACTGGCTCATCCACATCTTCATAGACACATGTTTTTAAACGTTTTGAACAAGAATTCGATGAATCATAATTTTGTGTCTTATCACGATTTTTTTATTATGGTTGATAAGCTGTTTGGAGGAATACCAAATTTTAAAGCAATATCCTTTTTCTCCATGCCTTTATCCACCTCATGAAGAATTAAATTTTTTTCTTTGATGCTCAAGCACTTTCGCTTTGACATTTTCCAGCTACAAGAACCGAAATTGCCAGCACAACTCTTACGGGTCTATTCTGGTACCCCCGTTTGGGGAGACGTCACTTTTCTGCGTTAACAACGGGAAAATGACGTCTCCCAACCGGGGGTACCAGAATAGACCCCTAAGGATCGACCGCAGGATGAGCTAGAAAATGCAAAATTATTATTAAGTAGCGGGGAAACTGGAACATTCAATATAACGACAGAAAACATTAAATATTTATTAAAAATGCAATGTTCTACAACGAACAGACTCAATTTAAATTATAAAACATCAGAATATATTTCAACTGCAGCCAAATTGTGCGGTTTTTCCGACCAATCGGAAAGCGGCAAACTGGTTCGCAGAATATGCTTTGTTTACGTTTGAGTTGGCTGCTGCTTGTTGACTTGTATCTAACAGAAACCTAATTTTTATAATATAAATGAAGGAAAATGCCCATAAACTGTCGACAATAATGCCAGAGAACTTCGTTTCTGTCACTGTTTGGAAGTTAAACTTTCAAAGTATTTCCTATCGCCTTTAAAACAAAGTTGAAGTAAGCTTTCTTTACTGAAAGTTGAACGAATTATGATGTGAATAAGAACGTGATTTATTTTATCTACTTAAATGATATTCAATAAAATTTGGTATGAACATCTCTAACCTTTTAGTACATCAAATAACACTCTTCCATATTTCTGCAATAAAAATAATCAACTGTGTACTTGCAAAGTATTCATAATTTATATAGTATTTTATTGTATATTTATTTGCGTCTGAATTGAATAAACAACATTTTTGTTGAGATAAAACAAACACAATATTATTTATTCATGTTCAGTGGCGTAACTAGGGTAGGGGATGTGGGGCTCGTGCCCTGGGTGCAATTGCAAGAGGGCGCAAAATTAAGGAATCAATTCGTTGTATTTAATATAAAAGTAGGTTTTTGAAGCTCTTACTTCCAAGATTCTTAAAAATTGAAATAATTTCAACAAACTGTGCGAAAATCTTAAAGATACAGTCATTTTTACAAACCGGAAACCTCAAGCTGTGACAAAATAACAAGTAATATTATATTTCAGAGATTTCATGACAGAAACACTTATTGCGAAATTAAAAGCTCGCTTAGAGCTCCCACCCAACATAGACACAAATTTGTGTCTGTGTGGTGGGAGATAAGGGAAAATGGTTAGGGATGATTATCTCCGCAGGGTTTCTGACGCTTTCTTCTGACCTGTTTGTTCCTATGGTTTCTCACGGTATACATGATTCACACTGGATATCAGTTTCTTCGGAAATTGGTGATAAATGGTTAGCAAAGGTGTCATTCCTATTTTCAATCAGCAAAAAGTGAAGAACGCAAAATACACCTCCATTTTTTGCGTAGTGTAAGAGCACGCCATTAACTTCAAAGAACGTAAGTTCGCTATCTTTACATTGTTTTTAGTATTGAATATTTGCATAATTTGTATGATGAAAATGCGATAGTGTTTATTTTAAATTTTTATTTCGCAAAACCCAAATGAAGTTGTTCTGCCAAACAAAAAAAATGAGAGAGAGGAAAAAGACTGCATAAAGTTTTGCAATTGCTGGTAAAAATTTAACAGATCTTACAAACAGATCATAAATTGACACTGGAAAAAAATATGTTTAATTAATTTTCTATAAAACAGCAAGGAAGGAAGAATTTACATATAAAATGCTAAAGAATTAAATATGCATGTAAGAAGATTTAAAATTAAATTATGAAGTGTATCTCAAATGTTCTGCTACGTTCACAGCAGGTTTTCTATCTAATAAAATGATTTTCAAATAAAGTAATAATGCCTTTCCCATGTACTTTTCTTTTGTATATTGCGAAAAGGTAGTTTTGAAGAATCTTGATCATGATAATAATTAATTCTAAGAAATGACATCGTCATGCGCAAGCCGTAAGTTCTTTTGGATATGATGTCAATAATGCATATATTTTCATTTATTTCACTGAAAATTATTCTAAATTTAACCCTCCTCTGAGCGTTTCACACGTATTTTTCCGTTTCTCATATTGAGTTTAAAAGTAGGTAATTCATGTTCGTGCGTATAATTTCTAAAACTACCATGGATAAAATATTCTCCAGATTTCAGAGATTTGATTAAACGAAATAAAGAGCCAATTACTCAATTTAAAAGTAAATTTTTAAGACTTTACAGCTAGTACATAAAAATAGCTAACTGCTTAGAGGGTTCTATTTTAGAACGATTACTTCAATTTTAGTGTTTTAGTTTTAATTAAGATGTATAGTTCAAGCTTTTGTCTCGATAAAATCTGGAATGATGTCTTTGACCATGAAATCTTCGGCACTTAGAAGCTTAATCTCACCAGCAAGCACACATAACTTTTCTGTCAGATTCCCCCTCCCCTCCGTTTGTTTTGAAAAATACATTAAATCCGAAAAAATTGAAATTATTATACAATTATTAGTGATTTAGTATCAAATTTTCAGAAATAATGTATCTTTTTATGTACATAAATAATGTATCTTTTTTTTATGCACATAAATAATATCTACTAAAATAATAAGGAAGTACAATTTTTCACGTCATAGACAAATTAATAACGTTATAATTTTGATTAATGTTTGAATCAGCATTTTTTTTCCTGCAGTAGCGTATCCCCTAATTACATTCAATGAATTTTAACTTTTTCATAAGGTGCTAGATAAATCATTATTAAACTTTATTAGTTGTAAATTTTGATTAATAAATTTAAAGATTTGTATGAAATTATATGATGAATTATATTGTGAATATATATATTAGTCACGAATGTTTTTGTATGCTTTTATCTGTGTTAATACAAGATTTACTTCAATGTTTAGAGTTTTTATATACTGATTATGGGAAAAAAAGTAATGTATATAATTTTTTCATTATTATTCGTATATGTGTGATTTTTTTTCACTGGATTAAGAGATTTGGGCACATTTTTTATTATTTTTCAAATACGTGATAAATGGAATGCGCCTTTTATTAATAAATTTCTAATATATCCGAAGTTTCTAACAAAAACTTTGAATTTCTTATTGAAGCTATATTTAAGGGATTAAGGTTAAAATACATCAAATTTTCTGTGAAACTTCAGCGAAATTTTGTTAAAAAAATCTTTAATGTGTAAATCCTACCAACTCAAAAATGTTTTAAATGTTATTTTTTAAGTTTATTTCCACTTTTAATCTTTGCACTCGAAGGCATAAAGTTTCCGAAAAGAAAATGAGGATCACATTTCAAAAGAAACAAGTAATATAAAAAAAATTTTAAGTCAATTCCTACTTAGGTCAACAAAAAAAATTTTATTTTAGTTACTTTTTATTAAATAATTACAATTAATATAAATATGTATATACATATGACAGAATCACAATATTAAGTGGCAAAATAGAAAAATATAGAATCACAATATTCCATAGCAACTCTTTCTAATACTAGTATCTTTCCTTTTTTTTCTGTGTGTGATTTTCGCATCACGTAATTTATAGATGGTATGTCAGCTTAAAAACATTATCATGTTAAATATTGTTACGAAGCTATAAAGTCGCTTCCCTGAGATGCTAAACTTGGCGATAAATTTGGCGACCATTTTGACGACTTGGCGACAAAAGGCTCTAATAAATAAAATTAATTAACTAAATTTAATTAATGAATTAATATTTGAAAACACGGTATTAACATCAAGTGTCATTCACTACAAGTTTTAAAAAATGTATTTGAACTTGAGTGGATGAATAAAAAGTATTTTATTAACGATTGAAAATTTGAACAAGATATATATATAGGGAGAGTATGAACTAATAGTAGGAATTGGAAAAAGGGGGACGCAGTTTCGGTATTGGCCCCGGGCAACATTTCATGTAGGTACGCCACTGTTCGTGTTAATTACTTTTAAAGAAACATTAAACTGAAATGTGGATATTAAGGATTTCATAGATATCTGATTGATTACAAAACTTCTCAAGGTTTTCACTATACATTCAATAGTGATTTTTATACTATCAAAATACTAATAAGAAGATTTAGAACTTCAATGTGCTTGTTGAATTTCCTGAATGAAGACCAGCTTGTTTAGAATCAATATTAATGCATAATAACCTTAATCGGTATTTTCCAACATTAATATACAGTCGGACCTCTATTTAACGAATTTCTCTATTTTGCGAACTTTTCCTTGGAACCAAGAACATTTTGCGAATTTCTTCGTAAAATAACCTCCAAATAGCGAAGTGCATTATCTATTTAACGAACTTTTTCTTGTGATCCAATATTTTTTTTCTTCCTATTTCTCAAAATATTTCTGAACATTTCAAACTTATTCTTTGTTTTAACACATTTTATGGTGATCAATGACCTTGAACTGGTTTTACCAGTCGCCTAACTCACCGAGAGAAGTAAAATCGCTCTCATTCTTTGCATTTCATCAAGGAAGTGCAACCTTTATCCACCCCACTCACCCCCACTTCACTAGAAAAACTTTCAATATTCCCTTTTACCCTCAATGGAGCTGTCCCGTGTCTTTGAACTAGTCTCCCGTTTTCTATATTGTTGATCAGATAGGCCACAGGACATGCCTCGCTATCGTTCAAGTGATATTATTAGGTTGCGGGAAATCTTTTGAAATTAACCAAAGAAAAGAATATGAAATCAAAAAATTTATAATTCAATGTTCTACTTTGGATCTACTAAAATTAATTAATACAAAGAAATGAAAGTTATAAAATTTCCATCCCAGATAGCACATAAGTTTGCAGCAAGTTTGATTTTGACTTGATATTACCTTGTCATAGCAAATTTGACGCGTCAAACTTGAAGCGAACTTGGAGCAAGTTCGCCGTGACAACTGCGCCACTATCGCTTGCAAAACGCGTTTGCCACAAGTTCGCCGTGACAAATAGCGCCACCTCCTTGCATTGCAAGTTTGCAAAACAAGCTTGATGCAAAGATAGCACAAAGAGATAATTATCTTTGTCTCTGTTTTAAAAAAACACCCGATTTTTAATAGCATCTCCTAGACCGTCCTTTTTTTTATTAATTCAATACATCAATGATAATTTGTAAAAAAACTAACTTTTTTATAAAAAAAATTTTGAAGCATTTTCCATCTTTATACTAAATATAGCACTCGCACTTTAAAGAAAACTATATCGCCTTTTTCTTTATGTTGAAATTTTAACGTTTATAAACAAAATTAAACCGAAAAAACAGTCAATGTTTGTTGAAAAATAAACTTATACATTTTTGTCCCATTTTAAAGTAATTACTTTTGAACTCTAATTTCATAATTTATTCTACTAGCAAAACGTAGTTATTAGCGAAAATCGCTCTCTCTTTGACTTCAAATCATATTCTGAACTCAAAAAATTAATGAAATCAAGAAAACAGTTTAAAATAAATCGTATACGAATCGAATCGAACGATGTATTAGCGAAATCTATCTTTACCTCTCGTAGTCGAGCTGGCCGAGTGGTTTAGACGTCAGGCTACCAAGCGGTAGGTCGCGAGTTCTATTCCGAGGCTGTGTTCGTACTCTGTTTTCGCTATAATTTGCAATGAGTTTGACGCGGCCAGCTTGCTGCAAATTCGTCCCATGGTGACTTCCAAACTTGCGTTAACTTGTTTCAAGCTTGCTCTCTTGTCATGTCATATTTTTTGCGTAGTTCCCAATATTATACAACGTAGTTCCCAATATTGTACAACGTAGTTTTCCAATATTATACAACGTAGTTCCCAATATTGTTCAACGTAGTTCCCAATATTGTTTAATGCATTTTCCCAATTCTATTTGTATTTATTTTATACTTTTTTTTACCTGCTGTTGCTACCACTATGTTAAAAAAATACTATTTCCTACACAAAATATACTTTTGGTTAAACTTATTTACCTACCTTTCAAATTATTCTACTGCAGAATTACTAAAATCTGAAACATCACACAAAAGTAGTACAACTCCAAATTTCTTCGAGTGTGATCACGTAGGTGGTGACACAGAATTGCAAACTATTTTAGAAATATACTCAAATAAGAAAATGTTTATTTGATCCAAGCTTCGTTTAATGATTATAGTATTTTACTCTCATTATCATTGCTTAAGGCCTTTAAATCATTTTCTAAAAAAGATCTACCAAAAACTGCACCAATCTTAAAACTGTCAGAGAAACTGCAAACCCTAATTAAGTATGTGTTGGGTAATAGGGTAGATGCTCCAGTTTTGACCACATTAACGTGGTCGTTTAAAAGTTTTTTACGTCGACTTCCAACACTAGATGTCGCTGATCGCAACTCGGCGAAAGCGATTTGCCTACGTATCTTGTTACCCTGCATTGCCTTCTCAGAGTTGGAAAAACGTTGTGCGCATGCGCTCTGATTGAATCTTGGAAAATTTTCTCTGTACATAACGTTGACGATATCATCAGAGCGCATGCGTATTACTAAGTGGTTGTAATCGTGTATGGGTTATGGGTAGTTTCGTTTACACGTGAATAAGCACAGAGGGGTGGGTGGGTGAATAAGCTCAAGTTACAAACCGTTAAACGTGTTTCCTTATCGCAAAAAAAATAATAGTAGGATGCTTTATGGCAGGTTCGGCTACTTTATTCGTAAAAAGCCATTTTTAAAATTATATTTATCAAAATAATATTTTTGAGACCGCAAGTCTGCAACTCGAACTGTGAAATATGCATTTTGAAAATTGAGTCTGAAATTATTATTATTATTTTTTTTGCTAAAATTAATTTAATTTTCCTTTTTTATAAGTTAACAAAATACACTGCAATTCAATTATCTATTTTGAATTTTACAATAGCCGTAATTATAATCATAAGATATAATTAGTAAAGTAAAAATAAGTGATTTAAAACATTCTTACATATATATTATTTTTCTTTCGTCAGGCAGTATGCTTGTACTTCAAATATTTTATATGCTTAATTTATATGAACAATAAAATTAAAATATAATTATATATATATATATCACAAAAACACATTTACTTAACAAAAAAAGAACTATATCAAGTTTCTAATGAGATTTTATTGCTGAATTTAAGTTTTCATGACACCGTGTCAAGATTTTTTTATCGTAGTTAAATTAAATTAAATTTTTTATACGTATATTATTTACTAACATAAAAAGAGTCACAATTATGCCTTGAAAGAACTATGCTTTACAGAAAATACTTTAAAGAAAATTGGAAGTTCAAATCAATGCACATGTTACCGGCAATATATGAAAGCCGGTATTCTATAGAATGCAGAAAACTGGAAGGCACGATACGATTAACATTTCGCACGTTTCCTAGGCATTCTATTGAAACTCAAATGACAAAGCGGCGAAGTATGAGAGACAACGTCCATTCGATTTCATAAGAAATAAAATTAAGTGTAAATCAAAATAAAATTATTTCCTTCCTTGATGTAACATGTAGGTTCACATTTTATTTTTCTTTACTAAAAAAGACAAAAACTTCAATGTGTGTAACTTTCAATTTTCTTTACGTATTTTGAATAAAAGATTTTTTATGGCACTCTTATTTTTTCAAAATAACGCTTGCATTTTTGAGGAATGCACGTCTTGTAAATAATAGCCTTATGATCTTCTTTCATACTTTTCCTAAATAACATTTGTCATTCGATAGAATGATTAGGTATTATATACAATGCCTATGGAAAGTACAGTGAAACCTCTCTGAGCGGCCACCCCTCCGTTCCAAGAAAAATTGGCCGCTCAGAGGAGGTGGCCACTCTGAAGTGTTTTCGTTACAATTACAAGATAATTGCTATAATACATAATATAAAACAAGTCTGACAAATATTTCTTATTTAAAATGAAGTTTGAGACTTATCTAAAGAGAAAATAGTACTTTATTTAATAATTTTTTTTAATTTTTTGGAAAAAAGGATACAATTTGTGACTGTTTTAAGTTTTTACCCTTCTCGGAAAGAAATCATTTTTTCAAGTTCGTTTTTCAGTTTAAAAAGTAAATCTCTAACCGATGCTTTTGTTAAATAGGATGGGCGAACCCACCCGGAGAGGGGTTGGGTGGCCGTTACTAGGGGTATTTTAACATTAGGTCTATGGGCCGAAAAATCCGTGCCACGAAAAATTGGCCGTTAAGAGGGGTGGCCGCTATGTAGGGGTGGCCGTTCGAAGAGGTTTCATTGCATATAATAATTATCATATTTCTTACTTTGCCTAAAAATCCCCGGCATTCTATAGAATGCCGGAGTTTCATACATTGTCAGTAACACCTATAAGAAATAGAAGAGTGTGTCGTTTTCATTCTGGATTAGCATACATAATATATATCATTGTTTTTCCTAACGAATTAAATATGATGCATAGATGATAGGCTAGGAAGGAGAGGCGTGAATAATCTCTGAACAGTTAGAACCATGACTGTCTAAAATCCAAAATATTATTGTTTTATTGTTTCAATCTAAAACGCATTTCTGTTCTACATACCTCTCAAAATCTTGTAATATAAATGAAAGTAAAAAAAAAGGACTTAATTATGCAACAATATTTAATTCTGACAAAAAAAAATTTTAATTTACGACATAAAAGCAAATTAAATTCCAAATTATTTTAATGCTGTCTTTTCATTCAATTGAATTCCTTGAAAGTAAAACCCGAAGCTGATAATTTTATCTTCATAGGATTCGCTAACAACGTGACACATATCTGAATTGATATCATTAAATTTTATCAATAATGAAATAAGCAGAAACAGTTAAGAAACTTATTTCAATTATATAATAAATTCAAAATTATAAAAGAAAATTACGAACTGTTTTACTGCTACAATTTTCAGTAAAAGCATTTATAAAAAAATAAAATTAATATCCTTATTCCATTTTTTACTTACAAGCAAACTTTTTTACTGTTTCGTTTACGAAGTAAATAAGGAGAAAGTATTGCAATCGTCAAAAAATTCTTACTCTATATAGATTTTGATGAATCTCCACGTTTTAGATCTCCCCGAGTCCGGAAAACACAATTATGGTATCATGTCTGTCTGTGAACACGATAACTCAAAAACGGTTAGACCGAGAGGGATGAAATTTGGTATTTGATCTTTACACATAATTTGTAGGTTTCTATTCGAATTTTGTACAAATCCGTCCACGGGAAGTCTGTCTGTCCGTGTTCATGTGAACACGATGAGTCTAAAACTTAAATAGCTAGATGGATAAAATTTGGTGCACAGTTTTATCAGCAGAAATGTAGGCCAGTATCAAAATTTGGATTAAATTCGTCGAAAAGTTGACTATCTGTCGGTCTGTATAATCGCATACTTGTAGGTCCGCATAATGTAGTTCCGTATCAAATTTTGGATCAAATCAGTCAAAGGGTTGACTGTCTGTTGGTCTGTATAATAGCATACCTTTTAACACAATAACTCCTAAACGCTATGACTTAGATAAACAAAAATTGACGAGAGATCTGCTAACATAAGTTGTAGATCCGCTGCCAATTCAATCGGTTCATAAAAAGGTGAACAAATTGCATATTTGGTTTTCTTCGCCATACTATGACGCAAAAAAAAGTCTTCAGGCTCTTTTAAATAGGCTTCGATTGCACGTATTTCGCTTATAAACGATGCAATTTATTAAAAGCACATGTTTTTACACTGAAAATTCTTTAGCATGTTGCTTTTTAGATATGCTAGAATGACGCACTTACGATTTCTGGATATAATGTCCATGGAAATATTCCCAAGATATTTCAATAATTAACTTTTAAGCGTAATGGATAAAGGTAACGTTTCCCATCGGGTGGGTTATGTTTTATATTATTTGATATTTATAAAAATCTATTTGTGGTAAGCTTCCCTAATTTTTCCGACGTTGTAGCTGTACTGAAAAATGAGCTTGAAAGATTGTCACTGAAGCAATCTGTCTTTAAACTTTCAAATATCGTTCTGCACTGTTCCAACATTTTCGCGTTTTTTATGTATTTATGCCAACTACTAAATCAGAAACAAACATAGAAATTTATTTTAAATATTATTGATGCCATTCGGTGTTTGCTTCTTTAAATGTTCCGATGTATTTTAGATTGTCTACCCGCCCACTTAAATTCGATGATTTTTTTAGTAAATTTTCGAGTTCACTGTCGACTAAATTTTTATTAATTCATCTCTGGGAGTTACTTGTTACTTTTATCTCCCAACACGTTTTTTGACTCTGCTTTTTTTTCTTCCGTCATTGAAGAGAAAAGCGAAAATTCTTCACTGACATATGTAGATCATATTAAAGAATAAAAATTAATGAAAATGTCGGGGCTTATCGGTGCTAATTTTTGGGGATTTTAGATGAAGATATAGTACAGCAGAGATTCCCAAACTGTGGTACGTGTATCCCTGGGTGTACGCGAAGGACCAGTTACGCGGCCAGTACACCGACCAGTACGCGGAATCAGAATTGTTAAAGGTGGAAACAAGAAAACATAAGCGATTAAAAAATTTGCTGAATTTTATTTCTCCAAGTGAATACTTGCTATTTAATAACTATACCAATTGAATAGTTGATTATTACGAAGTGGAATTTTTAGCTATCCTTATAAGTTAAAACGAAATTATTACAAAACTGGTTTCTTTTCTTTGACGTTGAACTAATACTAAGGTAAAAACGGAAGAAAATGTAAAATCAAAAATAAGTTATGCAGGTGTTATTAATTCGAGTAATTTCACTCTTAAGCTAATCTAAGCCCTTAACATTATCAATAACTTCTTTGCATAGATGAATGGTTGGGGGGGGCGCATGTGATAGTAGGAGGTACGCGAGAACAAAAAGAATAATCAAGGGGTACGCGAGGGAAAAAAGATTGGGAATCCCTGTAGTATAGAGATGATTTAAGATAGTCTCAAGGTGTTGAAACTTTTTAAATTCACTTTAAAGTTGAAAATTTATTGAAACCAGCGGGAGTTTTCTCCCCTAAACTTTCTCGTATACTTCCCCAGAATGGTGCTGTTTCCCCTCCCCCCACGTGGATAAAAAAATTCGAACCTGCTGTTACCCAGAATCCTATGACTATATCGGAAGGTTTTTCATTATAGTGATTGAAAAATATCTAGGCAAAGAATCAAATTCAAAGAGATGCGTACCGATTTTCCGCTCTTGTCGTCTCACGGACAAACTGACGTAATTCGCTCCATAGCCTTCGCGTGCACAGAAGATTGCTTCCAGTACGCATGCGCGTGGAGATACGGATTCTTTTCGAAAGTAAATTATACAGACTGACAGACAGTCAACCCTTTGACGGATTTGGCCCAAAATTTTATACGGACCTACATTCATGACGATAAAACCGTGTACCAAATTTTATCCATCTAGCTATTTAAGTTTTGAGTTATAGTGTTCGCATGACTGCGGACATACAGATAGACAGACTTCCCGTTGACGGATTTTGTCCAAAATTTGATAGAAACCTACAAATTATGTTTAAAGACCACATACTAAATTTCATCCCCGTAACTCTAATAGTTTTCGAGTTATCGTGTTCACAGACAGACACAATTCCAAAATTGTGTTTTTCGGACTCAGGGAGGTCTAAAACGTGGAGATTCGTCAAAATCTCGAGTTCGAATTTTTTGACGATTACAATACTTTCTCTTTGTATACTTCGTATACGAGAATGTAAAAAAGGACTTTTAAAAGCCGCAAGAGAAAAAGGAAAATAATCTGTAAAAAATGATGTCATTTATCTGAGCTAGAATTAGACATCACGAAAAATCTAAATTTAGATAGATAAAGAGAAACTTCGTACTTTACTGAACGAAGTTCGAAGTTTCACAGAAACGAGACTTAAGTGTTCGAAAGATTCTCCCCAACTCAACCTTAACCTCCGTGAACCCTCCT
>BGPR01028143.1:0-20176 GCA_013235015.1 Araneus ventricosus | reverse complement strand
TAGTTATTACCAGACTTAAACCCAGAGTGCGAACAAAGAGGGAAAAAGGGCCAAGGGCCGCGCCCTAAGGCGGAAACACCTACCGCGCGAGCGAACTTGCCACCTTCTCTGCTGAAACCGTGAATCCCTCTGAATGGACCCGTGGAAGTTGCTTCGCGTTCTCGAGAGAAAAACTTACGGCATACACTCATTGATTTGTGCTGCCATCTGCCGTTACGGTGGCTTACTAAATGGGCTTAATTACTTTCCCACATGAATTTATGATAAAAAGAGTGTGCCATCTTTCGTTTGTCAAAGCGACCTTCAGCATCTAGATAATACCTGCGGTTAACTTAGTCCAATATACTGGGAGGGTGAAGGAACCCACACCGCCCCGACCTACCCGAAAGGGTGTAAGGCCCTTAGTGGGACGGTGGGGGTTGGCTGACTTCCCGGAGAACATGTAAGGTAAGCTGGTTCAGATTTGTATTTCGCTAGAGGAAAACGAAGTGAAATACTAACAGCCAACCCAACTATAGCGACCAATTTGCTGCTAAAGTGTACATCCACCTCCCAGATTTTAAATAATGCTCGTTCACAGATGAAGGAGAGAACCCATAAGTTTCTTCTTCCTATGCAGCCAACTATATCTTAACTCATTAGATCACGGGTGAGCACTTCGCAAATTCCGATATCGGGCAAGTAAAGCACTCAGAGGTACTACTTACAAATACTCAAATAATACCATAGAATGGACTTATTTACAAATCTTTCTTGAAATGAGGGACATCGTGGCTTCGAGGATGGTGGTTGTCATGTTCGATTCTGAATTTCAGAATCTGCTTTGCACGTGATCTTGGCACACACAATACTATTCGAACTCCCTAAAATTGGTGGGATGTTGAAGTTTGGAGATTAAGCCTAAAGTGTTTATCTTGCAATCTGGTTATTCATCGTAATTATATTGATCATCCCTTAGTCCTCGGGTAGATACAAAACGCGTTTCTAACTAAAGCGTTCATATTAAACCTTAAGGACCTGCCGGAGAATTTATAAAGGAAACTGCTCTTATTCGAGTTAGACAAAGATAAATTCTCCCGTTTAATCCACAAAAGCTTAACGATTTTTTCACAAGAACGCGCTTTATTTAACAGATTTTTAATTTACACTAGTCAAGAACTCAATAATATTCAAATCTATTGTGTAGATTAAACATGTAGTTATAACACATTCTTATATTAACTGATAAATCTACAGATGTAACGGTATCATTCAGTCTTTTAGTAAATGCTAGCATATCTTACAAAGTTTCTATTGAAATTTATTTCTTTTCAAACCTTTATCGATTTTCTCATAGCTTTTATCTGAAGCACAAAAAATATAAAGAGAACAATTTTTTTAAAAAAATGCAATGATTCTGCATAGTAAAGTAAATGAACTAATTTATAAAGAAAGTAGAACAACGTCAAGGAAAAAAGTGTGTTTTTTATTAAAACTAAGAGAAAAAAACTTTCCAAAAGTTTTCTTTCGTTTTAAAGAAATTATTATTTTATGTTTCAGGCTGGATTATCTTACTGTAGATAATTAATCATTTTTTGCTTGGAAAATACTGTAAGTTAAAAAGAAAAACACACACAATATAATATGGAACAGAGCTTCCTTTAAAAAATAATTCAACATAGTTACAAATTAAATCTCGCGGAATTTATTAGACTGCATATAATATAAAAATAGTAAATAAAAATCTAACTAGATTAAAGTTAGGAAAACTAGAAATAAAAAATGTAGATGAGGAAAGTATTCTAATCTACATTTTTCTGTATTGAAAAGATTTATGCATAACAAAGCGACATACGAAGCACCACGTTCTCTGACCTATGTGCAATGTAGAAACTGTAAATTTTAAGTTTAATTGCATTAAAAGGGCATAGACTGATATTAAAATAAAAGAAAAATGTCTAGAAAATAGGAACAAAATATATTATTTTTTGATCCCAAAATCTGTAACAAAATAGAATATTTTATTTAGAAAATATAAAACAAATTTTCTTAAAAATTGGTACTGCATGCTAAAGAAGTTTAATTTAAAATGAAGAATGACCTATTTTGAAGGACATGAAAATTGCGACTTATTATAATTTATGTGCATAAATAAACTATGTGTATAATATGCATGCAATATGCCTATACTAACATTTATGACTAAATATACTGCATAAATTTTACTGGAATTTTGTTTCTGGTTTCTGCTTCGTTTTTCCTTATTTATATCAACAACTTGCATTGAGTTTAATTCATATTTGAACATAAAACTCTTATTTTTCTATAACATAAAACAGTATACGAAAACAGAAGAAAAAAAACATTACATTTATTAAATAAAGCAGGGTATCTGCACTTTTCCAGATTTTCAAATTCCATAACAAAAAAGAGATTTGCGCTTAGATGAACTTATGATAAAAATATTATTACACTTTCCTGGGATTTATTCAATTTGAATGGCAACATGCATGTTGAAAAATCTTTGTGAATATGACGCTTTTATTTTGCTTTAATTCTTACCTTATTTTAGAAGGGAATATGATTTCAGAATCAGCATTTCATCCCGTTGACGTGTATGGTTATAAAATTTTATATATTACTGATCGTTTCAAAGTGCCAAACTAGCACTTTTGAACGATTTAACCCCGCAAAGGGGTGACAGGCAATGAGTAAGATGAGCTCATTTACGGAGTTATTTATTAGGTAACGCGAAGTAAAATGTAAACAACTCCCCCTCCATTTTTCATTTCACCCCTATTTTGGTGGAATCAACTCCACCTGGCGCATGCGCGGAGGGTCTCGGAATCTGAGAATCATCAGTAGATCTGTGATTGAGGAGTAAGGACGCATATTTACGGATCCTACTATGGTTTGGATTGAGGTCGCTTTTCATTGGCTCTCAGCGTCGCGTGACTTCGCTTGCTTCTGAATGATGTCACAGGAGCGCGCTTAGTTTGGATTTCGATTTTTGTCTTAGCTATTGTATCATGGAAAAACCAAAATTATCTTTTAATTACGATTATTTGGATATTTCTAAAGGGAATGATGAATTCAAGATATAGATAATTTGCCTCGATAGATATAGATAATCATCCTATGAAAGATTAGTAGCTTTTAAAAGTGTTCGACTTCTATGTTTCTTGCGAAAAATTTTGATATATTAAAATTTTCGAACAATCACAAATAACGAAAATATTCACGTCTGTAGAACTTCGAAAATTTTCCGATGAATATGAGAATACATCGACTTACACACAGATATTAAAGCGAAAATGAAAATTATATTTACTATGTTATTCGCCGTAATAATGCAGAAAAAACACAATCTTATATTTGTGAAAAACGTATTGCAAATTGGTATTTGCAAATTCAACTTCACATATTTGAATAATTCACCCTTTTCGAATAAACTACGAATTTGATTGAAGTTTTGATATTTTCCGATTTAATTATTACAGAATAAACCGAGAGTCATTAAGTATAAAATGAATCTTTAAAGCACTTTACTACTGAATAGGCAAAAGCATCGTTTCTAAAATAATTACATTTTTAATTATAAACTTCATAACTTCACGAAACATTACAACAATATTTACAAAGACAATATTTTCCTTGAAATTTTCATTTTAACCCGATGACTTTTTGTTCATTTTCGAAAAAGAAAAAAAAATTCAGCACACAGCAATCTTAGAATATTCATACTTTATTGCACCAAAGGCTTTAAGCACATCAAATTAAACCTTAAACATCTCGCAACTTCGCGTCTTGAAATAAAATGACCCTCAAAGTATTAACGTTAACATCTTAAGAGGCTAAGAGAAATTAAAAAAAGAAAGAAAGTAAGTAAGAAAACGCAATGTTTTCCAAATATTTTCTTTTAAGAACCAAGTCTTATCGATAAGACACAAGCTAATTTCCTAAAATCGCTTCTAATTCGGATAAAATGCTTTTATCCAAGAACAAAATTGCATTAAAAGAAGCGATAGGGTTTTACAGAAATACGACAATTAAGTCCTTACGGATTATAATTAGGAGAGCGGGGTGGCCAAAGTAAAAAATCTCTCATCCCCAGCTAATGTTTTAATTGGCTCTCATTTAACGCAGCTGATTGGATTAGCATAAATTGGAAAGGAAAGTCAAAATTACTTTGAGAGGGGAGAGAAGATTCAAGGTCACTCCAAATAGCTGAACTTATGTAGTCCTCCAAGCTGAGGTTATTACCAGAAAAAAGTTTGGGGAAATCGCTAGGGATTTCTAGTAAAAATGTTTCTTGGGTTTTGAGAATGTTTTTTATTTTATTTTTTAGTTACTCCTAGATAGTTCTTAATCTGTGAGAGGGAAACAGGATTATGATCAAGATTGTGGGTACAGGTATAATACGAGATTGTTAATCGCATTAAACATATGATTTCTTCAGCCTTTGTGGGGTTTGTTTATCAAGTAAATTAAATCATATGTTAATTATTCTAATGTTTTTTCCGTGTTTTGTTCGGGAAAGACATATGTTTGATCTTGAAAAAAATTGCTTAGTGGGATTAATGCGATAAGATGTTTTAGTCAAATTAGGAGCAATCAAGTGCTTTGGAGTTCATCATAATACCCTAATATGCTTTAAAGATTAATTATTGTTACAAAAAAATTGTGAATATATGCTTAAAATTTCCTGATTAATGTTTTGAATGTGATGAATGTATTCTTTAAATAATTGCAATTATTTAATAGACTATTGCTTGCTTACTGTTAGTTACTATGACTAAATTACTTTTGCTTGGTTATTAAATTAAATACTTTTATTCGACTACTAATAAATATGTTAGCTATTTAGTCACCATTTCTAAATTACTATTATTACTATTAAATTGCAATATTTAAATAACTGTTATTAAATTTATGTTTATCTTAATAGCAAAGTATTGTTACATATTTAGGACAAAAAAATTGTGAAATTTTTATTGTGTTAGTTTTTATTATTTTATAACAATCATTCATTCATTAGAAGAGTTAGATTACCGAGTATATTTTATACGCATTTATTTAACTTAGCCCTTTCCTTATTTGTAAAATTCCTGTTTGTATAAATGGAATTTCGCACTCGATTTTACGCTCGCTTCCTGGGGTACGAAGGCTGTAACATTTTCTAAAGCCGTGCTCCCGATGACAATATAATATATTAACGTTTTCATAATTAAATTACCAATTAGTCGATTAATATTAATTAGATTTTGATACCTTATGAAGGACTCCATATGGTAGTAAATTTTAGAAAACCGATTAAAAAATTCGATGGTATTTATAACAATGAATTATAAAATATATGAAAGGCAAAGAAGAAAGAAATATTAAAAATACAAGAAAGTTTTTAAAAACGTTCTTTTATTAGTGGACTAAAATAGAGAATTATTTTCATCAAAAATAATTATTTCTGTTTCTATTCTAAATTTTATATTTTTAAATGAAGTCATAAACGTGTGCGACACTGAAATTTTTTTAGGAAATTAAGCCGAGGCGAATTCCATAAAGAAGGAAAATACCGCATCATTGTTAACATTTTAAAATTTCGTTGCTAAAGAAGCAACACAATCTATCTCAATTTTTTGAAATTTCGAAGAGGAATTAAAAACTTAATATTTCGCAACCAATAACGAATATTTCTGAATTTTTAAAACATCTGATATAAACATGAGACCACTTGTTACTACCAGATGCGAGAGAAAATTCAGAAATAATCGTTATTTCTAGCGAAAAATTCAGTTTTCTTTTTTTTTCTTCCACTTTGAAATTTTTCAGAAAAATTGAGAAAGATTGTGTTGTTTGTTAAGCGACGATTTAATATAAATGTGACTAAATCTTCAATTTATTTAGAGTATTTCTTTCAACATCTCCATTTTACTATTTTATTTCGAATTTTAATAAAAATGAAATCAGTATTTTTTTTTATCACTTTAAGTTCAGATAATTTTAACTTGTGGCGACATGTATCTATAGCAACTGTACGAGCTTGCCGGTATCTGTTCCGGTTAAGGAGTTCAGGAACTAATATGTGAATATTACAACTTCCACTTCTCCAGTTTCTAAAAATAGTCATAATTGCTATGAATTATAAGTATTTGTTTAGTGTTTGCTAGTCTTTGCTTAGCATTGAGTTTCAGTTAACAACTATTATTTTTTGTAAGATAGCTATAGTAGTTGATCTCACAACGGCTACAGATTTCATCGTTCCAAATTTTTTTTAAATTACCCTCGTAATAAATTTCATTCCATATCTACAGCAATAACAGTACACAAATTCCATTCCATCCAATCAATGAAAAACCAATTAAAGCATCAACCACCATCAGCATTTCAATGTATAACCAAGCAAACAATTTCATATCGCATAAGCACATTATATCAGAAACATTACACTCCTGAAAAGATTTTAAGACTTCTCTAAAAATCGAATGAATGCACTAAGCATTAAGCCTAGAGGAAATAGCTCTCATATCACTTACGAGTTTAAAGCTGAAGAAATATTACTACTCGTCCCCCCCTCCGTGTATTTTACTACGGAACTTTCATCTCTTTCAATTGAAGTGAAATAACGAGCCCCAAGTCCTAAAGGATGCATTTGGAATTGTTGACTTTCATGTGCTGCCACCGTTCAATAAGTTATACATTATTTACGTTCGTTAAAAGATCAAACTTTCCCCTTGGAAATGAATGCGGAAGGTAGAGTTAATATTTTTCCATGAATAACGATTTTTTCCCCATTAATATTAAGGGGAATTTCCATAGGCAGAAAAGCCTGCATATAAAAGAGTACAACTTTCATTCCGTTTTTACTTTTCCTCGTATTATTTAATAAAAGTTGGGAAACGGAGATATTACTCCGCGTTTCTGTGTGGGAGAAAAGGGAAAATTTTTCCCTTGAAATCGTCAACTGGTTTTTATGATTTGAAAGGGAGTTTTTTTCCCCCTTCCTAAGGAGTTGGATTTTTTTTTCCCTTCGTCCTTTTAATGAAGAAGTTGCATTTATGGTTTTAAAACCTTGTCTTGTTGAATACATCAACCGGTTTATAATGTAACATCTCTGAAGTTTCTGCATCATTCATAAATTAATGCACTTGTGCAAAATCTATTTCGCGTTTACTTGAAGATTGTGGTTTTGTTGTTTTGGCGGAGAAAGAGTAAAATAATCTTGTACAAGGAAAAAATCTAAAATTATAAAAAAAATTAAACTTTTATCTAATTTGATATGCTTAATGTTTGTAAAGATGAAATTTCGTAGCCGGTTTTTGAACTACTTCCTGATGAAGGGGTTTGAATTTTGTAAGCTTTTATATTCACTATGTTAGTACGCTATATTATTTTCAGAAATTAATTATCAGTTAATCATTAATTAAATAACATTTTAATTTCCAATGATTAGCGCCACCTGGCAGTTAATTTGAGTAACAGATATAACATCAAGATTAGAAAGTAGAAAACGATTAAAATAAAAATTATTACTACAATAATAAAAGTATGTTTTTTAGAAATTAGTTAAATTAATTTTGTAATAACTTGTAGACTGAACATATACTTTTAATTAGAAGGTATTTTTTCTATCACATGTCATTATAAATGTTGCTCCAATTAAATTTTAATTATATTTTGCTTTTAGAATCACCGTAGTAATCTTAAATGTAATATTTATGCCAACATTATTTCATTTATAGCAAATACAGAGAGCAATTGTCAACAGCAAAGATTCCTTTTTATCTGTTTTATCTGCTACTTTCTCTATAACGTCAAGACTGGGAAAAAAATTAAGATTAATATTGTGAAACTTATGTATTCAGATTATTGTATGACACTAATTAACTACTTTCAAAGTTAATAATGAGCAATATAAAAATTGACAGATTTATTGCTTGCCATTTGTTGTTTTTACAATTATTGAAGATATAACAGGCCACTATTGCGCCATTTAAAGAAGCGACCACTACACAAAATATTGTTTTTACTGGCAAGATGACTTCTTGAAGAAAACCTCAAGGGTAACAAAGACATGTTTATTAATAACATTAGATGTTCGGCGCATCTTTTACAGGACAGTAGCCTGCTTAAGGATCTATTATTATACAAAAGTTGGATTCCAAGAACATTCTTAGACTCCAATCATTATTTCCTTCCAGTAAATCCCAAGTTTCCTTATTTCAAAAATGTTTCTTATACTTTATTAAATACTTATCAATGTGGCTTCCAACACTGACAGTACAATATTTCTGTCTCAATTCACTACTTCTTCGAAATCGTACGAAAGATTGAGAAAATAAATGCAACGAATCACAGATGTGCACTGAATGACTATTCTTTATCAAATAAAGATGCATAGTTTTCCTAAGCGACCCATTCGTTGGATTGATTTTTATTATCATTTCCAAGGTTAGAGAAGCCGATAGAAAAATTTGTCAACGATTGGCAAACAGGTCTGGCGAATCACAGATATCACTGTACAAACTATTCCGTGTCATAGAAAGAGATACGCTTGACCTCGACGATGATCCTCCAGTCACCAACTGATTGCCCTTGATTGGCTAATATCTTTCTTTACATGATTGGGTGAGTTGAAGTCTTGTGTTGGATTTGCTTCTTCGTGTACAAGCAAATCTTTGTTTGGCATCTAGTGTTCTTTCGGTGACCAATGAACGAATTACGAATACTTCTGTGGTTTTAGTCATATGTAAAATATTGTTCTTAATTTATTTACCAATATAGTTCTCGTATGGTTGGTGACGCAAGAAATATAAATACAGTGAAACTTCGGTTAACCGTCACTTGTTAAACTGTCAATTTCTGTTATCCATCATCGTCTAAGAAAGTAAAGTAGATTTGCAGTATTGCAATACATTTCTGTACATTAATACTCTTATATGAAGTTTGTATTGATCGTTTTGCAAAATTAAATACATTATGTATGTATTATTTACCTTTAAAGGATTTCATTTTCATCCCGAGCCAACTGTGAAATCCCGTTATTGTACATATGTATTAAAAGATTTCTGTTCCGGATAATGACGGTGTAATATTCACAACGAATAAAAAAAATATATATTTGTAGAATTATTAAAAAATTTAAAGAAAAGAAATTAATTAGATAAAAAATCGTTTCGTCATAAAATAAATTAATTTAAAAATATCGTTTGGCATTAATTCTTTTCTAAAGGTTATAAAAATAGTTTGGTTATAAAATAGTCGTGAAAATGGCATGTTTGTGGACCTTAGGGTTTTTAAATTTGTCTGCTTCGTGAATGCGTCGTTTATTTCCCTGAACTTTATGTTTAGTAAGATGAGAATGGTTTTCTTTCAAACTGAGCGTGGTGTAATATTCGTAACGAATAAAAAAATATATATTTATAGAATTATTAAAATATTTAAAGAAAAGAAATTATTTAAATAAAAAAATCGTTTGGTCATAAAAGAAATTAATTTAAAAATATCGTTTGGCTGAAAAAGAAATTAATTTAAAAATATCGTTTGGCTGAAAAAGAAATTAATTTAAAAGTATCGTTTGTCTGAAAAAGAAATTAATTTAAAAAATCGTTTCCATTAATTATTTTCTAAAGGTTATAAAAATAGTATGGCAACGATATATTGTCTTTTACTAACGTTGCCCAGCAACGGAGAATAATAAGAGGATTGAAGATGGAATTTGATGTCAGTCAGTAATGTAACGTTTGTGATGTAAGTGTATGTGTTTGTTTTACATGTTTGTGCTGTGGAAGACGTCCAATAAACATTTTTGATAAAGAAGGCTCCACGATTATTCATGCTATGCTGAAATACATCATAACGGTTAATCGAAGTTTTACTGTACTATAAACTGGAGGCCATCATTATAACTTTAAGATAATTGTAAGGCATTTGAATCATTGCCACAGAGAGAACCTAAGAGTATTTTGGGGACTTTCCTTCTTGCTTCTTTGCTGCTAGAATACAATACTTTGCTTCAATACTTCAGTAAGTAAAATCTATAACATAAATAATAAAAATTCCAGGTTTTACGCCACGAACTATACTCTCTGTACTTTGATACCAAACACGATCAAAGTGCATCAGTAAAACTTTCTGGCAACAAAGAAATATGTTGCGACCAATAAGTAATTTTATGAATACATACTCAATAAAATTCATATTTTGCTTTAAAAAAATGCCGCTTTTGATACATGACAAGTATATATTTTTATGAATTCTGAATGCATAACCTTTAGAAGTTGCTCCTTTATAAAAACTTAAAAATTATATTATCGTTACGTTTTATTACAGTAAAAATGTAATTAAATGAATAAACTTAAAATCATCTTCCAATAAAAAAGATCCAAAATCGGAGATTCTTCCAATGCTTATAATCTCATTTCTGTTGTTTTCGTTTTCCAATCTCATGTTTTTCTTTGCTTTATTTTTTAATAGTTTCGATTTAATAAAAAAACCTGAAGGAAACATTTTCTATTAAGCGACACAATAGTTAGATATTTCTTTTGATAGCATCATAGTCTCTGAGATAGGAAGATATACTTATTTTGAAAAACAGTGTTTTAGAGTAGTGCTTCTGTTAGGACAATGTTACAATGTAATTACACATGGATTGAAGTCGCAGCTAGTTTAGTATCCGACATTAAATGCAAGAGTTTTGGATTTAATAGATATTAAAATGTGACGTTAAAACATAATTTGCAGCACAGCTGCATTCCGAGTTGAAAAGGCAGGATAAGACGGATAGATAGAGCTTGACCGAGGTAAAGAGAAATGCTCTCTAAACAACTGGAAACTTTGAAAAGTAGAAGTTTTTTTGAAGTACTAAAAGATACCCGTTTAAACTAATTATTTTTAGAACTGTAATTATAATCCTCAAAATAATTCCAGAACTCTTAAAAAGCACAAAGCGATATTAATTAAAAATCATAAATTTTTCCCCAAACAGGAAGAGAGCGGCATCTCTGTACAAACATAAAAATACTCCTTCAAGTGAAAATTAGTTTCGAAAGCTTACCAACAAGAAGAAAACGCTTCAATGTAAACAATGAAAAATTAAGATTTTAATTTGCTGTTGAGAGTTTTTGAATAAGAAATAGGGTAAAAATAATAACAATAAAAAAATACACGGACGATAATTTTAAGGATCTTAATTACTGAAAGCTTTCCCCCTTACATTATAATATATAAGCGACTAGCCTGTTCATTAAGAGGGTCATAATTAGAAGGATTAATTGCATAGGGTAACGAGAAGCTTGTATTATTATAAATTGCTGTTAACTTCAGGTAGTAATTAACGCCCAGAAAGCCGATTTAAAACTAATTGTGAGCTATTTCTTAGCGTTGTTTTACGATGGCCTGCTTTTTTTTCTTTCTTCGGGTATTGAGTAATAATAAAATAAAAGTGGGGTCTGTGCTTCGGAAATGGAGTGTGCTAAGTGGATATGGAGAGAAATAAATGGTGATTGACTGAAGGTAGGTTATTTAGAATCCGGTAGCGAATGAAAATAACAGATGGTGCCTATGCTTCATCCTTTGTTGTTGCCATTTGCTTAATATCCTATGTCCATCGACAGAGGCGAGAATGTCTTGCAGGCGGCGTTTTGCATGTTATGTTTTATGAATGGGTCAAAATATTTAGTTATTTATTGGACAACGCCAACTCGGACAATCAAGAAAAGTTAAGGGCGAGTGTTAAACCTCGAAAATTTTCGACTTTATGAAATATATATATATTATTTCCCTGCATTTTCGGAACAATTTAAAACAATCAGCGTTAAAAATTCCTATACTTATGAAAGTTCTGAAGGGAAATGTATCGGCTCTTCAACGTAAATATTGAATATGGCCATATGTTTACAGCGATATATCTCAAAATGTGTTTTTTTTTATATTGCGCGCACGATATCTCAAGAACTATTGAATATTTTTGCATAAAATATTTACCGAATATGTATTTTGCAATGTTCTATGAATTGAACCATGTTTTTGTCCATATTTCTCCAAATAAGTGTTTTTTGGGGATTAGAAAAGTTGAAATTTTAACTATTTTTAACATTTTTATTTTAAATTGGTATATAAAATAGAAATTAAATTTAAATGCTAATAAATTGAGGTTCAGTTTCTTAAACAAAGTGTTTGGATTACTTAGATACCCAAAATATTGTGTTTAGATGAATATTTTATCCGTAATAATGCGCGCAAGATGACTATCTCATTTTTTCTCCAAAAATTATACCCATACTTATTATTAGGTTGAAAAGGTACCCATACTTATTATTAGGTTATTGAAGGTTTGAAAATTTGTGTACTATAATCGAAATGACAGGTATTTTTCTAGAAAAAAAATGAGTTTTTGAATTGGATTGTTTCCGAGATGTAATGTATCGAATTTGATAGTTTTCCACCATTTTTTCGAAGTTTATGAGTCGTATGCCCCCTTAATCCCTTAACAGTGTAGTTTTTTGTAGTATCTAATCAAATGACCTCCCTCAGTTATGGGGATGCGTTGTCGTATTGATACAACTACATGCCCATCGAATACTTGAGATGTGAAAGCAACCAGAGACCTTCAAAATCATTTTTTAAGTTTTAAACTAATCAATTTAAAATTTTTGAAGCATTAATTGGAGTACAATATAAGACAACACAGAACATTTCACCGCAATATATTTATTTATTTATAAATTATAGGGATAAGTGTAATTTTTAATAATAATTAAAGGCCTGTATGATAAATGTTTCAGACGCTTCAATTTTTGTTCAAATTTCATAACATTTTATATAAGTATAAAAACATATATGGAGAAGAATTTTTGGCATTAATATAGAAGTTAATACGGAGAAGAATTTTTAGTATTAATATAGAAGTTATTTTGTTATTAAACTGCAAATCTTCTCTACTATATCAAATATTGGTCATATTTGTTACAAAATAAATAAAGATTTATAATAACTCGAAATTATTTCGAAATTCCTTTCTAAAACATGAAAATTAATCCCAATTTTTGTTTGAAAAGGGTTCGAATAACTAATAAAAAAAATTGGAGTGATTTCGAGTAAGTTTAGAGCGCCTGGAACATTTATTATAAAAGCTATTAATTGTTATTAAAAATTTCATTTATACCCATAGCTGAAAATTAAATATATATTTCGTAGTGAAATTTATGTTACCTTATATAATGGTCATATTAATGCCTGCAAATTTTCAAATTGATCAGTTGAAAATTAAAAAAAAAATAATTTCGAAGATCCCCTAATCGCTTTATTGGATTACCGGTCAATTTTGTATAGAGTTATAACATCTGTGAATAATGTATAAATATAGAAGTGACATAATTCGATGTACGAGTGGAACTCGGGCAAAAAATGTTAAGCAGTCATTGGGACGGTGGTGATTTTCATTTTATAAACACAATTAATTATTGACACCTCTTTAGTATTCACATATTCATTTCAGCAATAAGAAAATGTTTATAGCGTTGCAGTTGCTCGATAGTGTGTCGACATCGCTAAACTTCTAACATATCAATACTTTCTTTTTAAGCTTAAAAAAAATGGCTCTACACTTTCTCCGCTAAATGCCATCCGCATCAACGTCCACAAAAATGCACACTAGTACGACGTACATTGATTGAATTTGTGTTTTATGTGCAATTCATATAAACCATTTGAATAAAAATAATGTTAAGAAATATAGCGCCCATTTGTCAGGAGGAATGGTCGTCGGTCAATTAAACCCAATATTCTTTTTTCCTGACGCAATAAAAGGAACCAAACGGCAGGTTCTGATATCAGGCGTCTTAACATAGTCTCTCTAGTATAGAGTAGTTAATAACCGATTGACGGATGGGGTAGGGTGTGGAGGATATGGCATGTGACATTGCGATAGTAAATATCTCAATATATCGAATTTTATTTTATAGTTGCATGTTCTCAAATAAAAAAATTGTGGAAAGAAGAAATATGCATATATGATTGCGTAAAAAGAGCTATTAGCAATGAAAGTTCGGTAATTTTCATATTGGTACGAACATGGAATGCAGCTTCCCGGCAATGTTAGTTTTATGGTTGGGAAGAGAGTTTTACAGGGGTAAGTATGGAATGGCCGGTAACGGCCAGACTTCGACCCCTGACCTTGGCGACAAATCGAAGACTCCCGAAAATGCGACTATTTTCTCGATATCCCTGTAAGGAGAGGAGATGCATACAGAATGTACCGGATGATTCCATTTGACGTCACGACCAGTCGAACTAGGGTATATAAGCAGAGGCAACTGGAAGGAGGAACGTCTTCGGAGTGCGAAGAAAGAGTTTGGAGTTTCGTCTGCAGTGCGAGCGAGCTGGAAAACCGGTGAACTGAGCGCTATTGAAAGTGCTGTTACTGTCATTATTAGTGATTTGTTGATTGTTTGTGTTGCTAAATACGAAAGTGCTGATGTCTGTTTGCGTTTTTAATCTGTATAAGAACTATTGTTCCTTTTACCTCTGCTTAGTGTTCTCCTGAATAATTGTGATTCATTCTTCATTCTCTATTATCCTGCTTGTTGGACTGTCTTCACCATACACACACCGGGCGATTTTCGTAACAGCATATATAAAGCACAACGTAGTATACGAGACCAGTCAGCATACAACATTTAAAGTTTTGAAAAGAAATACAAATTTTTTCCAAATTTTAAAATGTATAATGATATTCTTTCTCTTTAGAGCTCCTTTATATACAGAGCACAATGCAACCCTACCCAGAAATCCAAAACAATTCTTTTAGCTTCTGCGAAGCGCTTTTATTGCTAATTACAACTTAACTGTGCGGTTTTACTTTAGGCTGTGAAACAATTTGAATTAAAGTCTATATGAAAAAATGCTGTTAAAAACATTCTCCACTATCACATTATGAGCAAGATTTACAATTTGGTGTGTTAGAGACTTTGAAACGAATGCCATAACATGTCATATACAGTTAGAGCAAAAGTTAGAAAAAGTTCGAAAAAAAATGTGTAAATATTTTTTTCGTGTCGCTTCCTTTGAATAAAACTTACCTTGCATTTTTTGTATGGACGAGTTTTCTGTTTTGTTTATTTTGGGTAATGTAGATAGATCTTCAACTATACCGACTGAATTCCAGTGTAATGCTTCATCAATGGAAATCTTCAAAATTTCAACACTAAAGATGTTAATATTTAAGGTGTAGTTTTCTAATGTTATGGCTTAAGGATACTTTGAAAATATTAAATTTGATATTTCTATTACTGTAGCTCTCAGCGTTTACTTAAAATAAGACTCATTTTGTGGCAAGAGCCGCCATAATTGCTCATTATCGCTCTTTTTGGATACTTCTAAGGCTTGTTTGGCGGTTAAATTTTTAACCAACCGATTTAGTTAATTACAGAAGTTCCATTTGGAACTTAACTGTTTTAAGAGGCATTTTTCAGCTTTTTTAAATAAAAAGAATTAAACGAACTCAAAGAACACGGAATTCAACTCTTTCTGTTCTAAAGAAAGAACTGGTTCGAACTTGATACTTGATGAAGTACGCAAATGGATCGGAGGGTCACCGGAAAACGGTCTGTGAATCCAAACTAAGCAAAAAAAACTCATCCATACAAAATAAAACCCTACTTATGACTTACAATTAATATTTCCAGTGTATTTACGACAACTGATCAGGAGCCATCTACGCTCTAGGAACGGCGATGTGGCGTAGTAGTAATAGCAGCAGTGTATATACGACACTTGGATACTCAATTCAATGTTACACTATGTTAAAAATTAATTATGGTGCGTCTTTATTTCGATATGTTTACTATACATCTAATAATATCAAATAATCGCAACCTAAATCAAAATGAAATAAAATTTTTAATTCAGATTTTAAATCATTTAGCAAAGAATGCCTGCATACATGAGAAAGGTGACATTAATTACATAACACATTCGCCACGACGGTGGCAAGTGTGCTGTAACTTTCTTTGATGCCTTTCTCGGAGACGAAGAGCGTCCCAGCACGCTCGCCGTACCTGGTAGAAGGAAAGGGGAGCGACCCAAGACGCTCCGAGAAAGGCAATCATGAGTTTCTCGGCACGGTCGCAGCATCGAATGGGTTAATTGTTTCGTCATTATCTATCTAATTAAATATATAATTAAATAAAACCTTCTGTTTAGTGGAACTGTTAACTGTTAATTGAATAAATATGACAACTGAATTTTTGAGTTGTTTTTGAATTCAGTGTGATTTCTGTATAGATTTATAAAAAGTTTATCCATGGCAAAATTTTAAATAAGTTTAAAAATACAATAATTTAATGACTCACGGGAACGATGTTTACACGGTTCATATTAATATGACAATGATAAATTTATTCAATCTAATTATCGATGCTAAACGATAAACATCTTTTGTTTAAATTCTTTTGAAATTTCTTAGAAATTACGAGTCGCAAAATTTTTTTCCGTTTTTCCAGACATATATGGATTTTCTGAAATCAGTTCCATAATGAATGGATTCCCTTTAACCTGTTTTTTCCTTCAAAAAAGACCGATTATTTTTGCCTTTATTTATTAATTATTAATCAATACATTCTCCCAAAGTGCTCATTTTGGTAAATGCTGTTATCTTGCCTGAAAAACCGGTGTAAAAAAAAGCAAGCCTGCGGTGTTTGAAATGGTATGTTTTTAATTTGTGGAAACATTTTTCTCTTCGTACAAAGCTACTAATTGAGTTAACAAATAAAATCCGAGGAAGTTGATTCTGCTAATTGTGGTAAATTCACTTTGTTAAAAATTAAAAATCATAATTCACTCTATGCAGCTGAGATTCATAAACATTTTCCGAAATAAAATTTAATTAGCTTTATTTAGGTATTCTCTGTTAACAGAAAAATAGAATGGGAAACAATTAGGTAATAAGACTAAAAAGTAAAGAGATAATTGAGGTATTTAGTTTTGAAAAAGTAACTAAAATAATCTAGATTTCAGTTCAGTCGATGTAATTGTTTTTTTTTTACTTTTTATAGAAATTTTCCCTATCAGTTGTGGTTATTTATTGCAAAATATTAACAGATAATTTCAGAATCAAATAATTTTAAATTGTAGCTTGTTTCATTTGTTTTGTTGGTTGTAATAAGTGAATTGTAGAAATTTTGTATTTTGGAACTGATTGAAAAACAAAGAAATTATGTTAAAATGTCCGTTGAAAAACAGATAATTGATGTTAACCTTTTTTTTGCAATATTTGCGCACGATGTTCCAAAACGTTTGTCACTAGCGCTGATTTTTCGAGCAACATTTATCTGCCGAGCAGACACCAATGTAATCTTGTAATTCAAATTCTTAGAGTTTGACTCGATAGAACAGGTAGCTGAAGCAAAGAAATGGGGATAAAAGTTATTTGAAAAAAGTAAAGAAATTATTTTACGAGCAAGTTTATAACAATTGTTATTCGCTGTCTTTGTCTCTATCAATATATTTCTGCTTCCTCTCGAAACAAACGGACTACACAGCAGAATTTAGGAAGGCCATTCTTACAAATCGTCGTCGTTCAAGCAGTCCACAATAAACCTTTCGACGAACTACAACAATAGATTAGAATTTCCAGTTCTTTACTTAGTGATTCAGTTAAATTTCAGTATACCAATCTAGAAGCGAGTAAAATAATTTTAATTATTTATCACAATTACTCAAAATCATTAAGTTTAAATTGACTATATTTCAAAGTGACCTTTGCTTGTACGACGACGAAATGGTAAAAATGAATGTGTCCGTAGGCGAAAATTGGGGCTCCTTCTTGAAGTACTGGCGTGTGCTACCGATTCGTAAAATTTCTGAAAATTGTTCAAACTTCAATTTTCTTTACGTCTTTCTTTACTTAAACTACCTCTCAAATCCCCCCATCGTTAGCCAATGAGTTGAAACATACATGTATGTCATTGATGGGTCGTCAGATAGCGTTCCTGGGGGGAAAAAGCCACCGCTAATAGTTGACGTCTCTTAGGTGTACTGCAATTCGAACACAGCCAATTCTTAATTTATGAAATAAAAATTATATATACAGTAATAGTGCGTTGATATTTGTTATTAAAATGCATAATCTTCAGAGAACGCATATGTGGCCTCAGAGGGAATATTATTTGACTATTTAGTCATTCCCTTGACAGAAAATTTATCCTCTGATGGCGAGTGGCACTTTGAGAAAGTTCGCCATTCGAGTTCTCTTCGAGCGGCCCCCCCATTTTATTTGCTTAATCTTAAAGTGTTATAATTTTTATTGAAGTATTATTTTTGTTTGATTCCATCTTAATTGGTTAGTTGATTATAGACAATATTGTTAATGCAATCACTGGATGCTGCTGCGTTGCGCGCAAAAGGTATATTGTTATCATTATTGTTTACTTCTTCTATTTCTTCTGTATTTTGTTTTTTGTAATTTTATAATTAAAATGTCATTTTAAAAATGGCAAATATACAGGGTGTTTATTTCTTTGGAAAACTGACAATTCTCAGACGATCTATCAGCTCAAATGCCACCAAATTTGATAAGGAGACTAAAGACGACATGGCAAAAAGATTCTGTGATAAAATTAGTTCTGAAAATCTCCGATACGGAAAAATGTGGCGCTGTAGTAGTCTACACAACTGAGAATTTGACAAATGAAAAAAAAGGAGAAATTTCAGTGCAAAACCAATTTAATACGGCAAATGAACTACCCCAAATGGTTACAGAGATGAAATTACAAAGCACCGTGACACCAGCCTCTTTCAATGTGACCACCCTTCTCTTAGACTACACATTGTATTCTGTACACAACATCCTCGACGACCGAAAGTAACATGTCACCAGGAATGCATTGGTTAGTTAGAAATTACAATGCACCGTGACACCAGCCTCTTTCAATGCGACCACCCTTCTCTTAGACCGCACATTGCATTCTATACACATCATCCTCGACAGCCGAAAGTAACATGTCACCAGGAATGCTCAGTTCAGTCCGTAATATGTTGTCCTTTAAGGTCGACAAGTTCGGGACCCCGCCAAAGATAGAACTTAGACTTCAAATAACCCCACAGGAAAGAAGTCGCATAAGATTAGATCTGGGAAGGATGGACATGGGGGATGTTGCTTACGGGATGCAATGTGTGGTCCACGAGAAGGGTGGTCAGATTGAATCACACTGAAGGGTCATCACATGCCTTCGTCGATGAAGCAATTTTATTGAATAAAGAACAAAGGTGCACTGTAATTTATCCATGTAACCCTTTGAGACAGTTGATTTGCTGTATTAATGCGGTTTTGCACTGAAATTTCTTCTTTGTAATTCATTTGTCTAATTCTCAGTTGTGTAGACTACAACAGTGCCACATTTTCCCCTATAGGTGACATTCGGAACTATTTTTTTAAATTTCAGAATCTTTTCCCCATGTCGTCATTAGTCCCCCTACTAAATTTGATGGCATTTCAGCTGATGGATAGAGCTACACAAATGGCTCTGAGTAGTGTCAGTTTTTTAAAAAACACCCTGTACATAGAGCAAATTGTTGCAACAACTGTGTGATGAAACGACAATCGTCAATGCGGAAAAGGTAGCAGAAGTAACAAAAAAAATTATACATCATGCATTCCACGAATTATCTTCAACTCTAAATTACTAGCTATGATGTTGAACAGTTCGAGTTGCGACGACCGTTTCATACAACGGTCGTTCGTCAAGTCACAAAAAGATGGCACAAAACTTTCCGAAACTTAGCCGACGTAAAATTTAACGATCCTTCCAAAAAAAGTTCAAAAGCGACGTCTGGAAACTTCTGAATCTTTCAGGTGGCCATCTTTCCATGAGTTACTTTCTTTCCGATTAGAGCAGCACAAAATGTCCCGGAGGAGTGACTGAGGTCTACTGTCCTTTCGAGCAAACGATTTTTCGATCTTCCATATTCCCTTTAACACCCCCCTTCAACTCTCCACATTTTCTTCTTTATTTCACGCGTTAACGCGTTCAATTTTTTTTTTAGATATTCGTTTCAATAGACGTATTTTAGCCAT
Source organism: Araneus ventricosus (assembly GCA_013235015.1). Lineage (NCBI taxonomy): Eukaryota > Metazoa > Arthropoda > Arachnida > Araneae > Araneidae > Araneus > Araneus ventricosus. Next base: position 126 of record BGPR01028143.1, on the reverse strand, counting down.
TTTTTTCCCGTGCCGGCGGTCACGTATTTTCTATCACCAAGAGCTCCTGCGGTATAAAATTCGAGAATTGTTTTCGGTCACCGTTAAAGGTTTTAGTGAGAAATATTGAATGCCACAGGATTTTTT